>NW_010589854.1:113085-123405 GCF_000705375.1 Tinamus guttatus
TAAATGATACACATATCCCTGGGTGCTAACAGGCATTCAAAATAATAGTATGGAAAAGAGGGTATATTTAAGGTGCAGAAAAAAGAGCCATCCAGCTGACACAGCTGAACACAGGCATTCAGAAGACGCATAGGAGAATGACCAACAGTCAAGCTGAGCTAAACACTGAACATGTAAAGGTCATTGGCAAATGGTTAATTAATTTGATCTCTCAAAATAAAAACAACAACTAAAGCTAAAGGATGCACTCTGCAATGTGATCAGAACAGATTAAAATGCAAAACTAAATGAATACTTTGTCACAGATGATGACACAGGTGACACCACAAAGGATACTACACGACAGAGTAGAGGATGGAAAGCCAAACTCTAGTTCATGTATATTCTCCACAGGAATGGGGGTAGAGATAGACCCCAGCACACTGTCAAACAGCAAATCTCCCAAGAGCAGATCATATTAGTATTTGTTCTTTCATAAAGACGACCACATGATATGAATCAAAAACAAGATATTAAATAATAAGCTAAATAAAAGCTCGTGTGCCCAAAAGCAGATCTAGGATTTGTAATTGTATCATCTAGAAAAAAACATATATTAGCTCTTCCTATGGATTCATCTTATCAAATATGCTATTCTTAAAATATAGTATTCCAACTGTTCTAATGACAGCTTCCCAGATTAGAAAGTTTTAGGTAATAAAGTTTTAAGGAAGACTAATGCAAAGCTCAGTAATATGGGAAACATACACCAAAATGTTGGCCAAACTCTTACTAGCGGAAATACATGTGTTTTATGAACAGAGATCAAGCCAGACTGATTTTTAACTTTTTCTTTATTAAGAGAACTGATTGCCCAGCTCCTATTTTCTGGAGTTCAGGAAAACATTTCATATAGGGGCACTTCAGAAATTATTAGTTACTTGGAAAAAAAAAACTACAGAGATTAGTGGACTGGCTAATCAGGACATGGTGAGGTTCAAACAGCAATCAGTTCCCTGAGACTCAGTCTTAAGCCTAATTTTATTTTGTATTTTCACTGACAACTACATCAAAAATCGTAGGAGTTATCATGAAAATTTAGAAAGCAGGATCTATACAAAGCAAACTGAAAGGTGATACAGGAAAATTACACATGGAAGATTTGAGTAGAAGAAGCACAGGTTATATATTAATAGTAATAATATAATTATTGTATTAATTATATGTTAACTACATTAATATATTAATAGTAAGCACAAGTCAATGTTTTTCAATTCTGTAAGCTAGAAGCACATCAGTTCAGAATTAGAATTAGTTCAGCACAAAGGCTTAAGCATATTACTAAGCTGGCTGACTGAGCCATCAACAACTTTGAAAAATGCAAATACACTTTCCAAACACACCAAGGTTTTTCTGGCTTTACCAGCAATGCTGCATACACCTGCCATTCATATTCAAGAAACAGGATTAGGATGTTAATAAGAATGGAGAACCTATTTTAGGTAAAAACACTAAAATAGTTCAAACTTAATTAGCATCTGAAAACAAAAGCTCACAGGAGGCCTGATTGCTCCAAATGAATCCAACTGTGCATTAACACCAAAGGAAGGAGAAGAGCTGCTGAGGCCCTACTCCCCAGGCTTTTAACCCAGGCCGATTGGGAGACAGACAGACAAGGGCAATGCACTTTGCAATTTTATATTCTCTTTGATTTGACAAAAGATATTCTCAGCACAGTCAGATAAAATAGCTAAAAATCCCTATCTGGACACTGCACAATGCCTGAGTCATTCAAAGATTGATGAACCTGTGAATCAGCAGAACCCTTTCAGAAAACCATCCATTTTTAACTTGACTCGCCTAAGAGAGGCTGCATTTTTGAACATAACTGCAAAGCCATAAGTTGCCCTAAGAGTTTTATTCCTCTTGAATCTTTTGGCTCTGCTTGACTGCAGCTCTACTCACATTGGCCCTGAGGGCCACAAGGGCTATTTGGGACCAGAGGAAAGACCCACTATGCAGCCTGCATCCTTCTTAGCCATGCAGCCTGGCAGACCCAGTTCAACAGCGTTGTTAACACCATCAGCCAAACCCAAATTATGGCTTGGTTCTGAGGCCCAAGATGTGTACACATATTCTCTTTACTTGTAAAAATTAGGAGTATTGTTGGGCTAATTATATATGCACACACCTAAGGTTAATATTCTAATCCTTTCAGTTTTCCTCATTTCCCCTGTTAAGCCTATCCTCCCTGATTACTTGAAAAAACCACAGGCTCAACTACTTGAAACCTACCCATTTTTCAAATCCAAAGAAATTATCTGCAAGGAGCTATATTTACACTGCCACAATTAATAAATTTATGCATCAAAATCCCCATGTACTGGTAGAGTTTAGTCCTAAACTTCTAAATATTTAGCCTGCAGCCACTTTTTAACCTCAACATACAAAATCCAGAGAAGGTATTTACAAAGGGAATGCTGACAGAGTTGAACTTTAAGAAATGTGTTCCCATTGATCAAATGCCTGATTTCCTTTAACCAGTGGTCTTGCCTAAGAAAAAAAAAATCAGATACCTAAGATCATATGTTTCATAGAGAGACTACTGCGACTCATGAGCACTGCAGGAGATGAACAGTATAACAAAGGCTCCCAAAAACACCCACACACCGTCAGGGAGGACAATACATGCCCCCCATCTGTGTGGAGAAGAGCTGCTATCCCTTGTCCCAGAAAGGCAATTTAGGAGACAGACTGAGGAGCTGCCTGATGGGCCCTGACCATTCTCCAAACCACAGGGCAGGTAAGGTACCTCATCTACAAATTTAAGGCAGATACTACTTTTGTGTTGTCAACTTACAATCCTTAAATTGTCTTCAAAACACACATGAAACAACAAAAAGAACACAAATACAAGTCTGATTCCTTAAAAGCACCCTAGGCAATCTAACAGCAAATACAACCCTGTTTTTCTGCCCCCCAGTCCAGTGTATAAACCACAGTTTCCTCTACTGCAACTACGACATGCAAACAGCAACAGTCTACTGATAGCATGGCTCTACTCGCTACACATTAAGGCAATATCATTGCCATATCAGGAAATTGGCTTTTTTTTTTTTGCACTAATATGCTCTGCTAAAACATAAAACCTGGTAAGAGGTCAGGTTAGGCATCCCACTCTTCCTTCCACATACTCCCCCTTCCTTTTTTCAACAAATTTCCTTTTATTTCCAAATGAGGTCAAGCTGCTGATTAGGCATGCAGCTATTTATGAAAGTGCTGCACTGAAATATTATTTCTGGAGGTATCATTACATTAATTTTCATAAGCATTCACAGTGCAGAAACTTTTCATTAAAAGGCAATTTTCTGAGTTAAACTGTACAGAGGGTTCAATTCAGCCCCTACAAAAATACCAGCTTCTCTGGGAGGGAAGTACAGCTTGTACCAACATACAGTAAACATGCCATTTTCCCTAGTCAGAGCTATTGTGATGAATACTATATGTATTTAAGTCTGCCAAAAGAACTCAGTTTAGCAGAAGATAACTGTTCATTCTGGAGCCACATGACTTCACACATCCGCACCCTCCAGGAGAACTTGGCCGTATTCTTCATGTGACCACCTGCAACCTGCCTGTCAAAAGTCTCCCTGGTAGCTCCAGACAGGTCTTTTTCAGATCTTATCTTCGAGTCCTGGGGAGCGTGGCCATCTCTTAGGCAAGCAGTCGAAGGGCTGCGTTTGAGCCACTCGCACCACAAGGGCCCCGCAGCCGCCTGTCACCTTTCGGGCCAGGTACAGACCCTGGCGAAAGGGGTTAATAACAGAAATGGTGACATTTACCTCAGCCTGGGCCTTACTGAGTCTCCTAGCGATGAACAGCTCACCTCCTCCCCACTGCTCTCAAAAACCCTAGTGAGAGCCAGTCATGGCTTACAAAAGACCAAACAGGCTTGAACATTAAAAGGCACTACCAAAATGGAAAATAAGACACCCGATAAGGATGCCTATGTTCCAGCTTTTTCCTTTAAAAACCCTTAGGAAACTGTACTTTGAGAAGTACTTTTTTCCCCCAAAATACTGCAAGACTGTAAATATATATACATACATGCAAGTTCCTTCTAGGCACGGAAACTGCTCTATTATATATTTATGATCCTATTGAGAATTTTAGTATAGGTTGTTTTCACTTTCCTTAAAATTTTGTTACTACTTACTATACAAACAATAGGGAAAACGACACATTCACACTCAGCAACACACACTGCCCTTGTAGATCATGGGGGAGGCAAACTGCCTTTTCATACTGCTTATAAAATAAACCACTTAAATACAATCCTCCCCATGAGCTAAAAACTGGGGGAAGGAGGAGATAAAGACACCCACACACAAACTTACAGCCTATTCTAAAAGGAAGTGCCAGACCTTGTACAAATACCTACAGCTTCCAAGACATCGGCCTTCCCTCTGGGAAAGGCTGTGGTTGCCCAGGCACTCACCCACGTTCCAGGCTACAGGCATCTGCTCTCCCCACCTCAGACTCTCTGTCAGGCCCAGGCCATGTTACCCAGAGACTTAGACTCACCCCATAAGCTAGACCTGACAAGCAGCAAAGTATTGTCAAGCCAAAGAGCTCCAAGAACATGGCCTATCTCCCTTCATTTCCCACACACACAAAAAACCTCACCACCAAAATAAATTTTTTGCAAGAGGCACGAAAAACCCTAGGTGAATAATGTTAGTCTTTTTTGTCCAATCCTTGAATGCTACTTTCTTCAATATCATGTCTTAAAAACAAGTTTTATTTCATGTAAGACATGCAAAATAACCTACCTTAAAATTAAAGGTCAGAAGCAAATGTCTAAAGGAAGATAACATGTTCTTGGGGAAGCTGAGGATATTTTAAGTGATTGCTCTTATAACATTAGCACAGACTAATTCAGGAGGAAGCCTCCATCTCCTAAAAACATCTGTTAATAATAATGCAACATTATTCTATTAATTCAGTAGCAATTAAAATATTTTCCTTTAAGAGCAACTTAAGCAACTTACTTATTTCACTAAAGAACAGCATGACTAAAAATATTGTGAGCAGTTTCTCGTAGTTTTAAAGGACTCCATAATTCTGCATGAGCCATGAGTTAACTCCATAATCACATGTGATTGAACTCTAAATAAAACTAGTCCGCACTGCCACTTTCATATAGGTAGGCAAACTATAATTCAGCATTCCCTCAATAAGTTAATTTTTAAATGACATTAGAAAACATAATTGCATATAATTGTATTGTGCTTACTGATAAAACCATTTGCCTTTTCAAAAAAAAGATAAAAACATATGATACTTTACCCAGAACATCAGTAACTACCACCAGAATAAGTTTCACATTTTAGAGAGGCTTAAACCCATCTTGTTTTCCCTTTCCCACATCCTCTCAGGCATAATATGGCATTAAAAAAGGATATTTATATACATGTTACAGTCAATGTTAACATATGACTGCGGGAACAGATAAAGCTCATATGACTACTTAACCTATAAGCTGGAAGACTAGACATGGAAGTCTGAAGCATACAGGTCCCCCAAAGTGATTAGATAAATCGTGGATTAGTAAAGCACTTCTAGGGATAATTCGTCTCCTTTATTTTACCTGAGTTTGCCTCATAACTTTTTACCGTTTGTCCTATTTGGCTCCATTTCCCGCAGTTCCGCATTGGTCACTGCGAGCGGCGGACACGGGCGGGCATCGCAGGGCACCGCAGCACTAACGCTCACTCGCTCCGCAGCCTCACGCATGTCGCTGCTTCGAGGAGCTGGGGTCTGCAGGCCACTTCAGAGAGCCGGCCCTGGTGCAGGGGGCCACAGAGCCACCACCAGCTGCAGCGAGGGCTGCACTGAAAGCTCAGAGGTGCCGCTCGGGCCAAGGGATGGTTGTTGAAGCTGGCCAGTTTGGGCACCTACCCCAGTCTCTCTGGGCACCCTGCGCTTCCCCACAGCGGCTCCAGGACTGTGTCACGGGCTGGGCCAGGACGCGCTGTGGCTCCGACACACACAGGCTGCCTGGCCAACCCAGTGGTTGCAACAGGCCCATGATTTTGCCTGGCCAAGTTGTTCTGTCTCTTACCCATTCATTGCCCAAATCTAGTTCTCAGCAGCTAGGAAACAGGAGGGCTGCGCAAGTGATTTCAGCATGGTGCATTAGCCAAGACAGCAGCGATGGGACCATCTTCTACACAGATCACACCTAACAGATGACTACCATAGAATACATCTGAACTGAAGCCCAGGGATACTTGTCAGCACCTGCATCCCAATACACTGACAGGAGCAGATTCAAATGTTCCTGGTTTGTGATGGATGGTTGCTAGACACCTATCTCTCCTCCCAGGTTTCCACAGCTGGATACAGGTAAAGAAGCACTACAGGATGTTCCCGCAAAGCGCATGAACTCTAGGCTGCCTGAGAAGCTATTTTTCAAAATAGTGTTTTATTACTTCTTGTTTGCATTCTTGCACACTTTTGTCTTGGTGGCAGAGTGATATAGAAGAGCTCTCACAAGCTCCAAAAGCACACACAAGCTCCAAAAGCACACACAAGCTCCAAAAGCACACACACTCATTTTTATTCCCTCAATCAGAATTTGTAATGCTTCAAAACTATCTTAAAATACATATTCACTTCTATCCTGAAAATCCAAGTTCTTTTCTCTAACAAACCTATAGAATTTGTCACACACTGAGAAGCTCTTTCTGATTGCTAGACCCATATTAAACCAGCAGCCTTTGCTATCCAAGTCACTCACCTACAGCATCTGATTCAGATACAGAAACCTCAGCAGCGCAAAGGATACAAAACACCTCATCCTGAACAGTCAGTCAGAGCCTACAACACCAGGAGCTCAAGAAGACAGAGCCAACAACTTGCCTTTTAATCAAAAGCAAAAGGCACAGGCTGACTTGCATTGCCTCATTAAACTGCTATAAATCAGTCATAAGTTAAACAAGCAAAGAATGTGTCGCCCCTGTGGTTAGTAATAAATACTTCAAACACCTCCATGATTACAAACTAATCAAAATGAGCATCTAAACTATCCTCTTCAATAAATTTCACTAGGGTTGTATCAGCAATCTAAGTTCAGTACATACAAATCTGATGACAGCCAAGAAAATGAAAAAGGGTGGCTGAAAAATGGCCAAAGAAACTCTCTCCCCTTGACTTAATTCACTGTCTTCAGAGAAAAACAGCTCCATGTTCATCCTGTGCAAACAATGAGATTACTCTGAGAATATTTCTTAGCAGACAATCCAAAACATTTCCTCACATTGCTTTAGCTAGGTATTCAGATCACTAGAAGTATTAGCTATTTTATACAGACAATAAGTTTATGTTTTTTCCCCCCATAAACATCACATTATTCATACTGAACAATATTTCAAGGGACATGCCCAGGACGTCCCCTGGGCTACAGTGATAACCAGATAGGTAACTATGGGAAGAGCTTAACCTAAGAACCTTTCTGTTCTGTTGGACACAGGAGGAAACAACATGGACCATCTCCAGGATACAAATTAGGCTGCAAACGTAACAGAAGAGCTAATTACAAAATTGGAAAAGATCAAACAGCGAATAAAAAATCCTGAAGGAGCAAGAAGAAAGAAAAGCTTGCTCATTCACAGTAGATGACACCCCTTCACTTCTTATTACTGTCCTCCCAATTCTTTTAACTTTATGAGATAGATCACATTTTGGCAGATGAGATAGTATTTAGGTTAGACACTATAGAAGCCAGTTTCCTTTCTGTGGAGTTTAATGAAAGTGGAAAGAACAGGCTTTTTTCTTCTTTACACAGCCCAGCTCTTCCAACCTTTCACATGTTCATGCAAAAGCTGGGATGGCAGTGCTAGGCCCCCTGCTTCTCTGCACAAGCAGCCTGCTCTTGGGGCTGGGAATTTGCTAGGAAAGGAATGAGAGAGAGCAAACCACAACTGTACGACTACGAGGATGTCCCGCGCTGCAGCCAGCTCATTTATCTACCAGGACAGGATTGCGGAGCCTTAGTTGTCTCAGTGGATCGAGACACAAGCCTTGCACAGCACTGCCCGTACACCAAACTTCGGGAGGCTTTTCAATCAAGCGGAGCCTACGTGCCTATGCTTTCCTCTGCACTGTCACAACAGGCCTTCCTTCTGTCATACCCAAGCCTAAAAACATCTGGGCAAAGGAAATTATTCAGAAGCTTCCTTGTCACAGAGGTGATGTTATTTCAAAACAGGGTAAGCAATAATTGGGCAGTAACAGTCCGGATCTTCAACACCCAAAGATAATTTTCTGAGCAAGAGCCTTGCAATTGCTTCTTTTTGAAGAGCTGCCAAGTTATTCCCAGGAACAGAGGCAGCAAGAATCTCTAGCTGTAACAAATCATGAACCTCCATGCTAGATTCCACTACAGCAGCTATGTGTCAAACTCCCAAGCATCTCAAGGACACAGCGATTGTCACCCTCCACAGGAAATAAATCACTTTTGTCCTATATAACACAGTTCTGCTGTCTGGGAAGCAGACCTTTCAGTCTCAATTAAGCTTGCTAGAGATAATTTTCCCTCCCCCTGTATTTTTGGAGCTGCAGTTCAAGACAAAATGGATCCATACAGCTGCTCATGATGCAGTCGCACTGCAATCAAACAAATTAGCTTTTGCCTCTCAGCACAGATTGGAGTAGGGGGGAAGCCAGCACTGCTGATGTCTCTGACACTCCCAGCCAGACTGGGAGCGAGCAGCTGAGTCCCAATCCTGCTCCCAGATTCTGGAGGAGGCAGCACAGGTATCAGTTTGTTCCATAGTAACACGTGCAAAATCCTGTCCTAGTAAACCCTCAAGAGATACTGTACTACCTTGTTCTCTTACTTCCAGACCATTCTGCTTTGGTATTGCCTAACCACCAGCTGGAGAAAAAAGCCCACACTTAAGATGCAACTGTACGTAACGCTGAGGCGTCCAGCGCAAGACCTCAGCCCCCGTCAGACGTGGCAGCACACATCAAGCCAGAGCAGTATTACACCCGCGGCCTGGGAACAGTGACCTCTTCCAGCACAACATACATTCCCTGGCACTGGCACAACCCTTGCTGAGCAGGGCAGCTTGCTGCCCGTCACCCCCCAGACAAACTGCCCATCTCCCAGCACAGCTCCTGAGCGCCTTCCCCAGCAGATTCAACAGGACCTCTGAATTTCACTTACAGATGGCACAGGCCTAAGTTTCACAGTCCAACCCGACAGCACAGCCTTTGATACACTTGTTTTTGCTCTCATCTAAACCACTGTGATAGCTTTATATGAACTATCACAACCAGTTACACATTAAACTTCCCTGAAAACTAGGAAAGACAAACAAAACTTCGAGAAGGAACTACGCTCTCACAAATCCTCTACAAGTCAAATGAAATAAAAGCTTTTTTTTTTTTTAATCCTCAATTCATAGTAGGGAAACTAGTGAAAACGATAAAAGTCATATTAGTGATACTGCATATACGACCAAAAAAAGCAAAATAAGATTGCAAGAATAAACATCACCAGCTGCACAGTTCTATAAAAGAAATCTTCAGCTATGCCTACTTTAAGAATACTATGACAGCAGGGAAATCAGGAAAAATAAAACAAAACAACAAAAGAAACAAAACATTCTCAAGACACCAAAAAGCTGAAGAAAGCACCAAAAAGACTAAATATAACTATACTTTGCAATACATAACGTATCCATATCATTTAAATTTTTGAAAGGCTTAATAAAATCCCAGAGGCAGGAAACATGGATTTGTGGGGGTATTTCAGTTTGTTTTTGTTTTGCTTCCCCAGGATACAAATAGAATAAAACATGACTATATTTCCGATTTTTCTGTCCGTTCTCTCTTCCTTGTGCCCTGGAAGATTTCCCAAGCAAATTTTTCCCGAAACAATCGCTTTTGACGCACTGCACGTTCCCAGCGCGTGCCCCACGTCCCAACTCCACAGCGACCAAGTCGCCTCGACCACGACCCCAACTCCGCACAGGGCCGGGGGGCCCAGAGGCCCCCCTGGCAGGGCCGTCCCCCCGGACAGCGTGCAGCCCCGCACACACACCGGCCGCCTTCCCTTTCCTTCCACCACCGGTTCCCAAGTAGGGAACTACGCGCAGTTCAACAGGCACGCAAAAAGATTCAAAGGGCTGCTAACAGATGCCATTTAACATAATGCTTTAAAAGAATTGCAGCACAGCTAAGCAGTTGGCACAGTCACAAACAGGTTTGGGTGCTGTATCGCTGGCTCTGTGCGTACTGCACTGTACCTGGGCTGCGCATCCACTGCTG
>NW_010589854.1:124037-151364 GCF_000705375.1 Tinamus guttatus
CTCTCCGTGCTTTATAAACTTCTCTACAAACTGCACATGATTTATTGAACACCTGCAGGTTCGAAAGTGGAAAGATTTGTTTCCACTTCTGTTCACCATGGGTTGTGTGATCACAACAAAACAAGGTACATGGAAACCAAAAGCTCACGCTTCTGGCATGAACAAAGTCAAGCATGGCAAATTCCAGCCTGATGGGAATTTCCTTTAGAGTGCAATACATAGTGATTGCATAGGGAGGCTTTGCTTACTGTAAAATGCAATGTGCATTAGCATTCCTAGACAGTTACCTCAGTTGTCATTTTTATTCATCAAGTATTTAGAACACAGTACAAAACACTTGTTGACTCAGAGCAATTTACCATATTCTTCTGCCAAAAAAAATCACTGCGAAGCAAGAAAATAAGACCTCGTGTTATATCCAACACACGATTCTTTCTTGAATTTTAAACAGAAAGGTTAGCACAAAATTTCATATGCAAAACGTTTACTGTACCAAATGTCTTCATAGCTCTGAGGAATTGTAAATAATAATTGAGACACACAGGGTAAGGGGAGGAAAATCTGCTCTAAGAGATTGAATTTGCCCTGTCTTTGAACTCCCAGACTACACACACCAAAACTTCAAAAGACAAAGCTCTGCTTCCTGACCGTTTTCAATGATCTGCTTTCATAATACTAAAGCTAGAGCCAACTTAACTGCTGTTCCCCATTCCTTTATTTTCATCATTTTGGCTCTTTTCACATCTAGATAGATCTAATTACACAGAAATGCTTCTGCTACTGAAGGACTAGATTTTAAATATATCGTCCCACAAATATAGGGGTGAAATAAAAGGTAAGTGCCTTGTTTATAAAGGCAAATGGAAAAAAATAAAATGGAGAAAAATAAAATAGTAGTTTAAACAGTAATTTGACTTCTCAACATAGAAAAATGACAACCATAAATACCAAAGAAAAAAAATAGGAGATAGTATTGAAGAAAACCATTAAATTATTTCCATTAGTCCTGAACTTGACTTTGGGAAAAATGCAAATGCTTAGGTAGATGCTACACTGTGCTGCTGTTAGGATTTTTGTTTTCGCATTTAACTGAATTGAGTGTTATTTCTACTTAGCATATGATTTCGATTACAAGTAAAGAAGGCAGCAAGAAATTTTTCCCTGTACAATGCCCTGTAATAGAAACAGGATTCCAAAGCCATATTTGAAACCCAAAGAGCTTGTGGAGTGATTTTCCAAGGAGTTCAGTACACACCTTTCAAGTGAGCAATGCTTCTGCAGCAACAAGATCTCCAGGTAAACTTATTACCAAAAGTGAGCCCAAAAAGAAAAAAGTGGAGTTCTATGAAAGGAAAGCATTTTTTCCTTTGACTTTTTTTTTTTTTTTAATTTATTTTCCTTTCACTTTGCCCCTTTGCCCCGCAGAGGGGCATCAGCCAAGTCCTTACCCAGAACTCCCCTTTCGGCAGCCCCATCACCCCAAACTGGTGATGGGGGAAACCCCACACCACAGTCTTCCTCCTCTACTCTCAGAGTTAGAGCAAAACACACCAGCTTGCTGCAACAGACAGAAAAAGCATCCAAGCCTAGAAGCTGGACAGTGCTATAAAGGTTAAAATAATCATGACTGTTACAAACATCCTTAGATGGCTAAAATAAAATAAAACCTACAAACAAAGTTTATTGCTTACTATTTGTTTCCCTCATTTTAAAATAATTTAAGACATCCTCTCATATTTTTACAATATAATTTTACAACAGTTTTCCAGAGAGCTGGGTCTTAGAGAACACTTTTGCCTGATGTGAGGCAGCAACTAAATTTGATTGACAGAGCCAGTATTAAAAAAAGAAGAAAAATTACAGAAGACAGCAGATCACAAGTATCCGTGAACACACAGGGATGGGGAAGAGTTTGTCCTCCCCACACTAGGAAGAGATAGAAAAAGGCAGAAAAATGAGGAAGGAAGGGGGATGCTTTCAGAGAGACGAATTTTTGCAAAGCCAAATCCTCCCATTGAATTTTTAAGGTGCAAGGAGCAGTCAGTCTACACAAGGAGTGTAGAGTTAAACGTACCTGTAACTCTCCTGCTCTTGACACTTATCCCTGATTCTCCTACAGATTCACTAGAACATGGCAAACCATTTTTATACAATCAGACACTTCAAAGAAAGACTTTACTTCAGCCTAAAGTCAAATGAAACTTAGTAGCTTGAATTTCCCTTTATGTATTCAGATTTTTTTTCGTATCTCCAATATCAGCATTTGCAAAGAATATATATTCTGAAGCAAAGCAAAAACTGAATGTATTGCCTACATATATTTATGAAAGGAATACTAAATTGCTTTGAAATGTGAAAATCCGAAGTATTATTGCAAGCATTTCTATGGATAGGGCAGGGTTCTTTAGTAAAAAAGAACAAGATATTAAGTGTCTAGTTTAAGGCAATAGTTCTCTACAATTGCTGCAGAGAAATACATAAGAAAGGAAGGACACATGCACATTTAGAGGTATAATGTTGAAAATATTCCATAAAGAATTGGTTTTTCAAAAATGTGCTTTATCTGCCATAAAATTACAGGGGAAATCTTTTAAGTCTTTCACAAATCATTGGGGAAAAAAAATGTTTTCCTTTGAATAAAGGCCAATCTCAACAGAACTTCAACCTCCAAAAAAAAAAAAAAAAAAAAAAAAAAAAAAAAATCAAAACTCTCTGAAGTCTTGCCACGTCAAACCCTGCCAAAGGGCACAGCAGTCCTGCGCTAGGGAGCAGTGGCCTCCCAGGAGCACCAGACACTGTCCCTGCAGCAGGGCCTTCAAAAGGGCCTCCTCCAGGAGAGGGGCTCTCCCTGTCCACTCACCCCAATGCAGGTCAGTTTTAATGCAATACCAAGAAACTGAGTGGCACCAGATTCAGACCAATTTTTTTGCATTTTTACTCGTCAGGTCTGAGTTTAATAGAATATTGAAACCTGAAGTGTTAAAAAAATAAAACCTTGTGAAGCCTAAATATTCTAGACATCACTTGACAGTGCACATTCCCATATCCAGAGCTCCATTTCAAACCATTTTAAGTGTGATATGGATAAACAAATTGATCTGATTTTGAGCTCGGTTAAGAGCAGAATATTGGCACTACGCGAGGCCAGAGCAGAGAGCAGACTGCGCAGTGTCTCCGTTACCTGGCACATACCCCAGCTCTCCTTGCTTTTGGCAGCTCCTCTCGGGACAGCTGCCTGCGTACTGAACGCCACCCGCGAATGCCAGGGGTGTATGAAGCCCAAGGAGATCATATTCACCTGCTGGCATTTAAGCCAGAAAATCACTCATGACGTCCATAATCCCAGTCTTTGGAAGCTTACTCCCAGGCTACCTGGTTTCCATCTCTTCCTCCAGGGAAGGGGGATCTGCCAAGGGGCTCCGCAGAGCCAGTCCCCAGCGGCCGGCACAGGGGCTCCCGTCCCGCACTGCCAGCTCTGCCGCGTGTGCAGGGGAAGCCACAGGTCACAGCACAACATCCCACATCACTCAGCTTGCGCTGAGGCCTCGCTGCATTAAACAAAACCAAACCCCATCGCACCGTACCAGAAGCTTTTCAAGCCCACTTTACAGCTGGGAAAGTCTGTAAAGCAACAAGTTAATCTCTGGGTTTAACTGCAATGAACATACATTATGAGCTTCTAATTCTGATTGTCTTGCACAACAATTTCAAGAGCAGGTGCAGCCTAACCACTACAACAAAATTCAACTATCAAACCTTAAAAAAGACCTTAAAGACTCAAGTCACTGCAACATAAAACAGACTCGCTTATGGCTATATACGAAGAAAACCTTTGTGATGTCGAAACAGATGTCACAGCACATCTCTCAGAGCATGCTATTATCTACTGTCCTACTGCACGCACAGCTTCACTGGTTACATTTAAGTATCACTCTACTAACACATGGTATTAACTTCCTTCCTTCAACTATATCCAAGTGAAGTAAAAACTGCACGGTCTCTAATAAGACTTCCATTTGCATAAAAATCTGCAATGGCTAAAAAAAATAAGAAATAAAAAATAAATAAATCCTAAGCTAGGCAGACTAGCCAGAGCCACAAACACTGGGCTTCACTATATTTCAAAAGCCTCAATTAAAGAAAACCTGACACAGCCAGTATATAATTAGGAGGAGCCTAAGCCAGACATGCATAAAAGAAAGAGTGCAGCCAGAAACTTCATTGTTTTAAGTACAGTGAAAGTGATACCAGATGCACAGTACTTAAATGCAATTAAACTGCACTTCTTACAGAAGTGTGAGTTAAATGACAGGTAAGACCAAACACTCTGCTTTCTCATACAGGAAAACAGGCATCACAAGGTTATTTTGAAATCTGTTTTCGAGCAGCAATGCAAACAGCCCCTCAGCAGCGCAAGGCCCCTCTCCAGGGAGCACCCCCTGGACTGGAGGGCAGCGACTCGCGTGAGCAGGCTGAGCAGCGCCCAGGGCCCTACGCTAAAAGTCTCCAGGGTCTCCAGGGGAGGCCTCGTTCCCCCATATGGGGAGCAGCAGGTTTAGGCAATAGGAAAGCAAATGCACCACCCTGTAATCTATCTCCTCCACTCTGATCCTTTCCTTATGATCCTCTAATTTGTGGCAGCAAAAGCCTACTCAGAGCTTAATTAATGCACAGAATTCACCTCATTTAATGACAGGAGAAATAAGAACAGAGTAACTAGGCATATATTTGAATTGCAGCACGACAAGGGATTTTGGCTAATTTAAACTGGTACATGAAGCACTGGCAGCAGCGTAACCCTGGCCTTGGGGGAATTCACCCACCGCAGCCTCTTGCCCAACTTCTGCAAAGTTTTTGGCAGTCTGGCCCGAGGTCTGGCTGCCCCAAAGGCTGTGGGACTCAGACTCAGAGGAATGCTGAGGTTGGAGGGGACCTCTAGAGATCACCTAGTCCAACCCCCCTGCTCCAGCAGGGACACCCAGAGCATGTGGTGGCATCCAGCCAGGTTTGGAAAATCTCCAGAGCAGGAGACTCCACAATCTCTCTGGGCAGCCTGTTCCAGGGCTCTGTCACCCTCACAGGAAAGAAGTTCTTCCTCACATGGAGGTGGAACTTCCTGTCTTTTAATTTATACCCATTACCCCTGTCACTGGCCACCCCCGAGAAGAGTTTGGCCCCACCTTCTTTACATTCTCCCCTCAGGTATTTGTACATATTGATCAAATTCCTTCTCCATCTTCTCTTTGCACTGAGAAATAACTAGGATCACTTGGTTCTAACACTGAAGAGTAACAATACAAATATTTTCCCATATTTACAAACAAATATGTCACAGATGAGGAAAAAAGATAGATAAATACAGCTGAAAACTCTGTGGGAGCTACGTGCAGGCCAAGCGCAGCCCTACGTACTCGAGCTGCTGATACATCTGGCCGGTCAGGAGCTTAACTTCAAGCCTATGTGATAGAAACAGGCTCAAAATGGCTCTCTTAAGTATGTGTGTACCTATATTTACACACACACACACTCACATATATAAATATAGGTACACACACATTTCATGGGTGTTCATGTGCACAAATCCTGGGCTCTGTCATTATAACCTCTTATTTTACTAAATTACTGGCTATTCTAAGATTAAACAGGAAGATTTCTTGGTGCATAAAATGAAAGAAATCCACATTCTACATGTCAGTCATTCCACTTAATTCCCATTAAACACACAGTGGGAGCCAAAGGTCCAATCAGTTTGCTCAGAAAAGCTCAAAATTTAAACAAGCCGACATTGACTATTTACCACCTTGGGGGGGAAAAAAGGCAAGATTAGAAGCCCTTCTAAACACCTCAACAGCCTCAAGTTCAATGTCATACAATTAATTTCCTATGGATAATGAATGCATATAGTTAGCACAACACATCTTACAACCCTTGATCATATTGGGGACCAAGTACAGACACATAAAGCGCAAAACAGATAACTAAATGCAGGCAACAAACGGTATTTTGGATGGCTGAGGAACACCTATAAGCCAGACTCCTGCTGCCACAGAAGAAAAACGCAGCTCTCAGGTCCTGGCCTATCTTCCAGCTCTGTAAGGCTTCGATCACCTGCTGCACACAGAGCAGCACTCAAGGCCTCTGTTCAGAAGGCATGAATCACACACCAAAAGTCCCACTGACCTCCATATACCATCTCATGAGTAACTATTTCTCAGCAAAAGCAGCTGACAGTGCAACCCCAAACATATAATTGGGGGGAACCCCAAATTATTTGCCTTTAATAATCATACAGAAGATCTTTGACCCTTGCACACCAAAAACAGCAGCAGCCATAGGAGCGTTACAGGTACCACCACAGATTAACACAAAATACAAGTGCCACTCTCAAGCATTAAGTAACAGGTTTTGTCATCATTGTGACTTTGCCATAAGGGAAGTATGATCAGTAACACATTCCTTGAAAGCAATTCACAGCATTACCATCTCATTCTATTCCATATGTTGTCTGCCATAAAAAGCACACAATAGTAACCTTTTATTTGCCTAAAGTATCTGTACTGAATCACATATATCAATTAAACAATAGCACATAGGTAATTTTTTTGAATAAACCAGCAAAGTACATTTTAAGTACAAAAGAAAATCTACGTTACATAACCCTCTTTCCCCAATTGGCGAACCTGCCACAGAAAGCTAAAGAACAACACTGAGAAGCTTAATCCTCAATAAAACTGTA
Source organism: Tinamus guttatus (assembly GCF_000705375.1). Next base: position 130,774 of record NW_010589854.1, read on the forward strand.
TGCAAGTAGTGAGGCAAATCACTTACCGTGTCTTGAGATTTATCTTTGACATCGTAGACTGTCAGTTTGATTTTCGTCTCCTCATAGACGGGGTATTCAGGTGGGAACGTCACACCGGTCAGGAAGAGTGGGTCTCTTGTTCCCTGTGCCCCACGAGCAAACATTCAGTAAGGCAGCAGGCGGGCAACGCGCAGCATGCACAACGCCGCACGCGCTGACCGAGGCACCGACACAAACCAGGGGCTTTGCAAACTAGCCTAGTTTGCTACAGCAAGCACACATGAAGAGTTAACACAGAAACAAAACTGGAAGCTCTAAAACCTAAACTCATTAAACAGAGTCTAGCAAAACTCAGCCAAGAGGTAACAGTATCTGGAAGAGTGCACTGTAAAAAGCAATGCCCTTCATTCCCATCATATTTCCTTTCTAGGGGTATGTTAAGTTTCACTTTAAGTGAACGCTTGGTTTATGCAAAAAAAGATGTGAAGCCTCAGTTCATTAAGTCACAATAAAAACCCATTTAGAATTACTATGGTGTGTGGTAAAAGCACAAATGGACATATACATACACACTCCAATGTGTGCAGAGAGGTATTTTTATATGCACACTCACACATGTGCACACACTTACGTATCAATACATCTGAGCATCTTTCTTACAATTAACTTAGTATTTCAACCAGTAAATTCTACAGTAAATTAAGCCAAACCAACACCACTATTTTGACAGTTTTCATCAGCTGGTATGTGTTCAGCTCCAGTTATAATCCAAGCTGAGTAGACTGGTACCAGCAGTATAGTTCATGGTAGACAGGTCAAGCTATATAAACTCCCTTAATTACATTTAGGGAGTGACTGACTTTAGGGATTATAATTCCATTCTTAAAGCAATAATGCAGTGGTGCAGGACAATAACATCCTTGGCTTTGTAAAGTAATAACCATCTTTGTAATAGTACATTTTTGCATATGCATTTAGATATAGAGAAGCAACAACATTTTAAGAAGATTTTTATGTGTACATTATAGATACAGAAACATTTAAATCAACTATTTAAAATATTCTTAAAATATCCTCATGTTTAATTGTAACTAAAAAGTTGGCAAAGATTAGTGGGCCAGTATCCTTAGCTTTTCTGCTAAACAAAGGCTTTCGCATGATGATTACAGCTTCCACTTGATGAAAATACTACCAATAGAACTAGAGGAAATGGCTGCAAGCACCAAAAGTTCCACAGGAACTTATGGAAAAGTTTCTTGACAGTGATGGAGCACTGTAACAGGTTGCCGAGAGAGGTTGTGGACTTTCTTTCTCTGGAGATCTTCAAAACCCACTTGGACCGAATCCTGTGCCACGTGCTCTGGGTGACCCTGCATGTGCAGGGGGTGGTTGGACTTAGTCTCTAAAGGTCCCTTCCACCTTTAAGGATTCTATAATTGTGTGAAAATTACTTTTATCTCTGTTCCCTCCCTCCACAAAAAGCTGGACTGAGGAAGCCAAGAACTCAAGCACATCAAATTCAGGAATTGACTCATATATAGAACATGGCATTAGAAATATCTGTTTACTTCTGTTTGTACTTCTGCACTACCTTGTTCCAGACAGTCTGAAATGAAACACCCTCATCAGATAAAAGCTATTTGAATTAAGCAGTTTCAGGATGGTTAATGGCTGAAACCACAACAGTTTAATTAGCAGTCAGCTGAAACTAAGATCACACAAAGAGCTCATGAAATACTCTTCTTGTGCTGAACAGCTAAAACAAACCTTAGATAAAGTAAATTAGGATGAGTATTTGCAGTAGGACTCCTCTGTTGTTAATTAATCCCTCCAATAAGACGACCAAAGTCACACCTACGTTGTCTGCTCAGATTAAATAGTTTTCTTCGTAAATAAATTTTGTCCCATTTCTGACATAAATGCTTATTGGAGAAAGCAAGGACTAGTAAAGCAGCCTCAAAAAACTTTTTCCTATAAAACACAATTCACAAATAAATTTATATGTCACAATTATTTCATAAACACATGCTTTTTCTAATTAAAAAAGCAGGCTAATGTTTTTCTAGTCGCAAAAATGCCAGCCTTCTAAAGGAAAAAAAAAAAAGAACAAAAAAACAGAAAGAATAACTTAAAAAAGCAACTATGCTCTTCTACAATTTAAAATATTTTTCCAAAATCTCTGCACTCTTCATTTTACAAAGCCCTGTTCTTCCATGAAAACTACTGTTCTGTGTTTCATTCTAAGCCCATGTCTAAGGGACTATTCTCTATGTTTCTTGGTTGGAAAAAACAGATCTTTCATGAAGGGGCATGTTCAAATCTAGCTGTTTATGCTGGTTAAAAGCCAAGAACCACAGAACTCTCTCAGGTATGCTTTGCTAACAGCCAGTGTGCCTGCCTTACTAAAGGTTAGGCACTAACTTGCTTTATTTCTTATTCATTTTCTAGAGAAAAAATAAGCAATTTACTAACCAGCGTGTTAATTGAAAGAGCCACTCACCTCCACGATTTCAGTGCTCGAATATCTCGTCAGAACGTGCTCGGCTGGATGCACCACTGAGACTTGTATAAATGTACTCAGCTTCCGATCACGGGTAGCAGCCACTAGATCCTTGCATGCTGGAGAGAGTACAAAAGAAAAAATAAAATGCTAAAAAGACAACTTTGGAAAAAACTGCCCCAGGCACGGGACAAAGCAAGCGCCGCTGCAGCTCCAGATGAAGCCTCTGGAGACAAGCCGATTTAACAGAGGAAGTCCCTTGGAAGTAACTTACAGAAATAGGAAGTCACATGCTGCACAACTGCACCGAGATTTCGTCTCCACTCAACATACTTGCAGCTTCTGCAAAGCTCCTGCCAGCAGCTCATCAGCTCCCATGCGTGGATGCGCGCGCACTACCCATGCTGCCGAGTGGGTAACTTTACATAAGCTCTCATTTAATTCGCCACATCTCTCTTGGCAGCCTAACTTGGGCACCCCTTCACAGCACCAGGCTGTTTTTGAAGGCCATCTAAGCCAGCCAAAAGCCATTATTTATTATCTTGTTGAGTACATTCTTGTATGTATTCATATAAACCACTCTGCAGAGAGGAGCTGGACTCATGAGACGTGTTGGCTTAAGGACATGCTGGGTGGCTTATGCTTTTAAGGGACATGGTGCAGCAAATACTGCAAAGGGGGTCTACCCAGGGCTTTCTGCAGTGCATGCAATCACACCGGGATTCTTGAGAGGAAAGGAGAGAAGCCTCTGGCATTGGGGAGGCTCATAGCCCAGAAAGAGCTGAGCAGGGAGCACTCACTCTGAGGAACCCCTGCCAACAGTGGGCTCACTTGGGTGCAGCTGACCTTTCCCATTTTCAAGGTGGGCCAGGTTATCCCACCACGAGCAAACACAGCCCTGAGGAGAGGCCAAGGCCAGGAAGCCTCTGGGGTGCAGGTGAAAGGGCAACGCAGCTTCCTTTGCACTACACTGCTTTGGGCTCCCACGTGCTGCTTGGGGACTGCCCAAAAGGACAACTGCGTGAAGCTTGGCTGCTGCTCCCCCAGAACAGCCAAGAGAACAAGGAAACTCTTAAGGAACATTTTTCTGCTTAAGCCTAGACTGTCAACGAAGACAGCCTGAAACTGATGCAACCAAAATCCAGTGCTAAAAGCAGGAAAACAACCATTACCTGTGCAGGTGGAATCCCTGTGAACAGCTGACATGACAGTACCCAACCTGAACACCAAGTTACCAACAATTCTTGGTTTCTAAAGCTCACCACATCATTGAAATTAAATATCAGGACTACTTGATACAACCTTGATGGAAAAGCCATTGCTTTTCCACCTTATGTCCTGCAATTCTCTTTTTAGCATATCTCACTGGCACACTAGAAGATGCTCTTCTACAGGGATGCCAAGAGCTCCTGGTCCTCATCAGTACAAGCTGCAACTCTGGCAGAAAATACTCCAGGTTTTCAACCCTGCCCCCAAGTCAGCCTAACCACAGACAACTGTATGAACCACTAGAGAGGAGAAAAGACCAGAAAATGGGGGAAAGAAAAATCACTCAAACAGTAGTTTGATTTGATTTCATTGCAAGAGTTCTCTAATAGATTGACCGGATATGACCAATCAAGAACCCAGATTTTTATCCCATTAATAGAACATTTAACAGGAAAAAGACACCACTAAGGGGTCACCACCTTAGTGATGCCTGAGCTCAGAAAAACATTCATGTGTGCAGTGGTAGGGAAATCCACCCATTTAGATCATACTCCTGCAAAAAGGAAGCCCAGCAACATGATCTCAAATTTCACCTGGTAGAGTTGACATGAAAATAATTCACACACATCTCACCAGTAGGGAGTAGCAGCACAAAATATTTCTTGGAGCTTCTGGGGCAAAACAACAAATAAATTAAGATGAAACATTCATCTAGTTAGATTCAAGCTACTTGTCACTTGATCGTGACTTTCAGCTACCGCTTTCCACAACTACCCAGGTTTCAGCAAGAGGCTATTCAATAACATTGTCACTGACAGGGGACAAGGTCTGGAGCGACACAGTATTTGTCAGTTTGGGCTACAGTGCAACACTTGCCTTAAATACACACTGATCAAAGTGTTAAACAAAGCCTAAGGTTTATTATTATTAGTAGTATTTACAATAGCAAATAATAGGAGAAGTTTGATACATCCTGCTCCCTGAATGGAAAGTTCCACAGTCCAACACCACATACTGCTGTTTGAACTATTGTACCAAAAATATCTCTGAAAGTCTTATGCCTTGACAAAAGGAACAGCCAGCTTTCTTCACAACGAAATATTGCAGAGCTATGAAATTGAGACACAAGCTATATCTGTATACAGATATATAACAGATGTATAAATACATCTGTTTAGCATTGAGATAGGTTATTCAAAAAAATGCAAAGCCAACACAAAGTGCATGTTTCCTGTCTGCTTTCTTAATTGAAAGTGTAGCATAGTAAAAGCAGGTAAAATAAGATCCATATGCTTTCCCTCAAAATTATTCCCAAGCAGATCACTTACATAGGTGACATGACTTGTTCAATATTGCGCTGTGCTTGAAATAATTCTGGCAAAACTCATCAACAAAATCCAGGGGACTGCAGTGACAGCTTGTGTTTACACGCTAGAAGCATATGAATCTACTCATTGTGACTGTTGACTCAGGGTGAAAAGCTTGAGTCATCCATTCCCCTAGCAATGCCATCTATACTAAGCCTATCGCATACCAAGAATGTTTAGGGAAGAATTATATTAAGAGCAGTTCATGCTTTTTTTTAAATAGGAAAAAAAGAAAAGAGTCCAAAAGCCTGCTATACATTAGGCAAAGAAAAAGAAAGAAACCAAAGCAATCACTACGTATAGGAGAGAATAGCTGAAAGAAAGCTCTGGTCTAAAGAATATTTACAAATATGTGTTTACAAATTTAGCATAATACTGTGGTCTATGCTTAAAACTGCTTTAGCATTTAAATTGCCTTCAAACAGAAAGCACTGTTATCCTTCAACACTATTTTCAAAAAGAATAAAAGCACAAAGGGAACATTTTAATAGTCGTTTTATTTCCGTGACTGCTGCTGTTCCACTCTTAACATTGCACTATTACTCTTACACAAACCACAGTAAAGCACCTACTACTAGTCATGCACCTACAAACACAGTAGAGATTCATGTCATGCTTTTGGTGACCAAGTAATGGGATCAGGGAGGATGTATCCAAAACAAGAGCAGTAAGGAAGAATAGAGCACACACACACAGAAAGCCAACAACTACTTAACAAGCAGGAAGAAGGCTGGAAATTCATCTTCTACCTTCCCTGGAACCACAACAACTCTGACTAGGCATTCAACACTGCTCCAAGCACAAAGCCCAGGGGAACCAGAAGAAATTTATCTGGATAAAAAGCAGAAGAAACCCAGCACCTCCCAAGACCAAGACAGACCCAGTAGCTAGAACAGACTACATGGTCAGGAGGACACGGAGACATCCTCTGCTCGCAGGGTAGTTTGGGAAGGAGGCCAAGGACTGGACTGAAAACTGGGAAATGGCATTGACATTGCAATGCTCATTTGTTTTTGTTAGATGAGAGATGACAGCACATTTACTAAGGTCTCAGGAGTCAATAAATTCCCAAGATTAACCTACACGGCAATCTGTGGGGTAGCTTTTTTTCTCCTCGCCTCTAACCAGTAACAGAAACCACATAATTTTCCTGGGATTTCATTCCTTTGCCTTTTCCAAACCAAAACAGATTCCAAGTGACCAGCATGGGCAGGAATTAACCCTCAAGCTTGTGTTCTCTCCAAAATGCACTATTCTGTCTGCTTTCAAAAGAGGAGACCAGTACAATGTGGAGATATGGGGCACAGTTGAAGCTAGCAAAGCCTTTTTCACATGCACACACACACACACAATGTTTATTTTTAGTTATTTTATTAGCATTACAGCAGCACTGTCTTCCCAAAGCAACTTAGCTTGTAAGTCTTAACATATGGTCTGTCCTGAACACCTCCTGACAAACTGAGATGCTACTCTTCCTCAACAGGCAGAAGGACACATTAAATGGAACACCACTACATTCGGACCTGTGCTATATGCACAGCACTCAGTACCACACATTTTTCTTTTTTTACCTCCTCCACAGGAGGGAGGAAAGGAAAGGAAGCATTGCCACTGCTTTTGCCTCCCATGAACCAAGAGGCCTAACCGAGCTTGCTGGAAAGACCACCTTCACTCAGGTTTCAAAGGAATATCTTGAACCACAAAAAGGGTTTGGAATAATCCAGCTCCAGGGCACACAGGAAAACTTGGACTGTATACTCCACTGAGGAGTGTGAAGGCAACTGCAAGAGGGAAGTTCTTTCCACAGGGCAGAACATGCCTGAAAGCACCTAAGGCCAATGCTTGGGAAATACTATTGCTTAATGGCAGCTTAGCACAAAACAGTGTTAATTAGCACCCCCTCCATGTAGTACCCCATCCTAAGCATGTCCTATTAACTGGTCAGCCCACTTGTGTGCTAGCACAAGTACTTCCAACTGCCACGCTGAGGAGTAAGGAGTAAGGTAACCCCTACCTACAGCCACAGAACAAGTAGGTGTGAGAGAGATGCTCATTACCAAGAAACAGCTACCCCCAGATGCTCAGACACAGGTAAACCCCACAACGAAAGCAATCTCTAATGACAACACTGCATTTGGGCCCCGCATCCAACCAAGTGAAATGATTTAAAAAAAAAAAAGGGTCAAAAGTGCAGATCCTGGCTGTGGGTATGAGGTACTTACATGAAGATAAAACATTTATTCTCTGGAACATACAGGTCATTGCTGAAGTAACTTAGTTATATCTCAATGAAACATAGCACTTGCTATCTTTCTGGGATACCTACCATTAACAGTGGGAGGAAAGTTTTTTTTTTTTTTTTTTTTTTTTTATCAATAATCCAATGAGAATCTACAGCCAGAGAAGCTGTATTGGCCAAAGCAAAATGCAAGAGCTACGCATGTCAACTCCAGAAACACAGGTTTGGAGAAGGAGGAATAAAGAGACACACAAATCAGGTATTCTTATCAAGTAATAAGCAAATAGGTTGTCCAGGAAAATGGTCAATCATTTTTCACTTAAGTTGCAACTAAAAGAACACAATTCTTTTAAGTGTCACTGAAATAAGGAGTGAGGGCCACTGGGAGAACATGTGCTTATGGAAGGTGGGCAGAAGCAGAGTGCTCATGCTCAGGAGTTGAGATGCCAGCTGCACTGGTAATCCATTTGCATATGAAGTGACAAATCCGATTCAAATTAACACTGTCAGTATCAGAAATGTTCTACTTCAGAACAAGTTCTGCTCACCATGAATTTTGCAGAACTAAAGAAATTTTGTTTTGTTGTATCTTTTGTGAAAGCCTCAAGCTGGACCAGAGCATCAAGTACAGTGCTTCCACACAGGACCCTTCTACTGCCTCAAAGAAGGTAAAACAAATGCAAAGGCTCAGAGCAAACCTTTGCACCGCAGCTACCTCCAGCAGTAAGAGCAGTTTCCTGAGTATAATTTTCAGTTCTTCTGACACACTGGATCAGGGCTGTGTCATACTGCTGCCTTGCTGTTCAGCCTGCACAAGCCCGCTAATTCACACCGTTTAAGTAGGAGAGATTCAAGGAGCTTGGAAAAGCTCCTGACTGGATCAGTACACTTCTCACAGGCATCATATTCCAGGGCTGAGCTAAGCACATGATTACTTGTGCTAGACACCCATTTGGGGCAATTTACATTTGGACACTGCATTAATCAGTTACTATCTTGTCAGATGATCTGTTGCAGCAAAGTTCATTGCTGAAGATGATGCTCCTCCAGCTTTACTTAGGAGTTGCAGAGGGCTGGCTTCCAGCACCTCAGTGTTCGAAACTTCAGTTACACATTGGCAACAAGGCTGCAGAAGTGGATTTCTACCTTTCCTCAGAATAGCTGCTTCTTACAACTCTGAAAGAAAATACTGCTCTTATTCAACATTTTAAATTCCTTTAACTTTTGGAATTAACTTTTGGACTGTATGCCTCTCTACTTTTTTATATAGACAAACATAACACTACCTGAAAAATAATCCTCAGAGAAGATTTCATTTACTTATGGAGCACTGTGTATGTAGTAGAAAACAACTCTGTTTTTCCCTCATATGCGAGCAGTCTAGTGATACCAAAGCAGAACTTCTGCTATTGCTTTAGGTTGCTGTTGCTTTCATTATCCTCTTTACCTTGTGTCATGAACCTATCCCTCTCATAGTACCCTTTATTAATGGCATTTATGCTCTGCCCTGGAGGTGACTTCATTTCTCTTGCAAGTGAAACAAGGAAATGAGAGAAAAACAAAAAAAATGCTTAAACGCTCATGAAAACTTACTACACATGATTAGAGTACAAAACATATCCACACCAAAACCCATTTTGACAGTGCTGTTCTAAGGCTGTAATTTATTTTGGCATTGTTAGTATTTTAGGCTACCACAGAAGGGTTTAAAACTCCTGGAAAGAGAGTTAAAAACCATTTTTTCACCTTCACCTTCTTCAACATTTTCATATTAAGTATCTGCTCGAGTAAAGATCTAAGCTTCCTGCAGTTTCAGAGATTTCCCACTATGCAGAAAATGGAGTGGTTGCAAATATAAATACCAAGTAAAGAGTTTAAAAACATACCAGAGCACACAGACCTCCCTTCTTAGCTACTTCAATATACTGTAAGCTCACAGCAAGCATCTAGAACCTGTGATAACTTATTCTGCTTTTCACTTACAAAACATACACCACCACTTTTCACCTCTGCACAGCTTTGCAGAAACAACACGTAATTTAAGAAAATTATCAGTAGCACCACCAGAAGCTAAACAGGAGCAAGGGTGCCAGATCCTCCACACACACACAGAGCTGTCTGTCAGTCTCCCACAGCAGTTTTTATTACAGCAGCACCACAGCATACCATGACATACGTGTTTGTGCACCAGCCTCCGAGGGAAGCACTGCCATTTGCTTGTCGGTGGGCAGCGTGACTTTAGACCACCATGAAGACAAGCTTTCTGTAGAAGGCCTGGAGGAACACAGCGGCCCTGCCAGGCAGAAGGATGCAGCCCAGCAGGCAGGAGGCCAGAAGAGCCCTGCAAGAAGGTGCTGGAGCCGCGTGCAGGCCCTCGGGTGCCCCTTCAGCGCAGCGCAGCACATGGGCAGAGAGGCCCTCTGAAAGAGCCAGGCCGAGTCCAGGGAGAAAGCCAGGAGCCCAGAGCGCGGCAGGGACCAGCGTGCCCAGGCTCTCGAGCACGCTGCACGGCCTGCATGACACTGCAGGGTTATCACTACTAGGCTGCCACTGTCAACCAGGCTCACTCTCTTCATGTCGGCCTGTGTGCACCTAAGCAGGGCTGCATCTTTCAGAAGCTGCTGCTTGCTCTGTTCCCAACAACTTGTCTGGGACCAGCCCTACCACAATTCATATGAGTGGCCATAGTGTCGCTGCCCATGAGATACTGCTAGTGAATGTAGTTCTTCATCCAGATATGCGTAAGGAAAAAAAAAAATCCTTCAAGTGTTAAACAATGAAAGCAATAACAAAGCCAGTGCAAGATGCAGCAGGGAGCTACATTAACATTAGTAGCTCATGAATGAAAATACTGACAACAGTTAATTACTACTTGAGTACCTAACAGAACATCCTTTAAGTGTCATTTGGCTGAAAAGATTTGCGTACCTTTCCTTTATGTGCTACAAGGATGCGGTCTCCAGTGAAGAGTCAAGCATCAACCTGGTTTTGATCTATTTTATAGTTTCTAAAAAAAGGCATCCAAAAGAATGCAAAATTGAACACCACATCTCTGTCCTTCATGACCAGTGCTCAAAATGGACAGAGCATAACCTGTCAAACAGGTTGCCGACATAGGCCACAAACTGAAGCACCAGAAGTTTTGCATGAACTTAAGGAAAAATTTCTTAACAGTGAGGGTGACAGAGCACTGGAACAGGCTGCCCAGAGAGGTTGTGGAATCTCCTTCTCTGGAGATCTTCAAAATCTGCTTGGACGCAGTCCTGTGCCACGTGCTCTAGGTGTCCCTGCGTGTGCAGGGGGGTTGGACTAGATGATCTCTAGAGGTCCCTTCCACCCTTAAGCATTCTGTGATTCTATGATTACTGCGCTGTACTATTGCATATGTTGTGCCATGATACTACATGCAGAATCTCACTGCATAGCGGCCTCTCCAATAGGTAGGCAAAGATAGATCTATGAGTATCTCTGAACACAGAGTCCTCTGCAGAAAACAACAGAAAGCAAAGCACTAGTCCCTTTAGTATGTCAGAGGTCCTCTTTTACAGAGTAGAAAGTGTTCTTCGAAATGCCTAAATGCAAAGGCAACTAAAAAGTACTTGAAAGTCAAAGTAAACAAGAGGAAGCCACTTTTAATCAAGTGAGAAAATAGATTTCTGCAATCCAGAACAATCACTTCTAGCCCTTCAATAATAGCACTTTACTAGCCAGGAAATGCATGATAAATACCAACTAATCTGCATGCAGGCCATAGTTAAAAGGAAAAAACATCCCAATATGAGTAAGACTTGTCTGAAGAGGTGTCGATTATGGATTAATAGCTCAATTAGAGATCCAAGCGAGAGACAATGCTTTACTCCTCAGGGGAGCTAGAAATAGCTGCTCTGCTAAATAATTTGAGATTATTTTAACAGCAGACAACCTGTATGCCATAGCCAAGCCTAACTCCTTTACAAGGAGGTTAAACAATAGGAGGGAACATGAATACAAATTCATTTCTTTCCATATCACTGATACAAAATCAGGAAATAACAAAAGCCCACAAGAGTCAACAGTTGTCCAAGGACAAGTTTCAAGGAATTCATGCCTTGCAAGCATTTTGGATTTACTCAGGAAAGAAGAAAAAAGAAAAACACACTGCATACACACACCACCCACCCCTTTACTCTTAGACTTCTTCACAAATGTCCTTCACAATCATTAGAAGCCTACAGGTACATAGAGCCTTAAAAGACTGAAGCATACCACACATGGTGCACCCTTCTGACCATACATGCCATGAACACACTTAGATAGTTCTAAATAACCCACTTCGAGCAGCATACACATTGATATCTCTAGATTCTTCAAAAATCAAGACTACATATGACTCAAAAGATGCTGGTCCATAGCTATTACTTGAAGTTATCTCACAAGTTTAGAGATCAGTAGTCAGTGTTTTAAGATAAAACTAAAAAGTCTTAGAAACCAATTGCTGCACTTATTTCCAGCAAGACTTCCTTCAAGGTTGAAAACCTGCTATTTACATATGTTGCAACACTAGGTTTGAAACTGAGTTATTTTTGACCATACATAAAAGAAACACACACATACTTGTCTTTTCTTCCTAGAGAAATAATTTAAAATCACCTCATTTGCAGGCGTGCACACATACACACAGGGAAGGTTACGTTAGGGTTAAAAAAAAAAAAAAAAAGAGTTCTTAATTTATTTATTCAGACACATCTCCTAGTGATTTGATATTTAAATGCAGGATGAAGTAGATATTGATGCTCTTCATCTCAATGGGGGTACATTCAGATCTCAAAGCTGGAAACACTGCAGGCACTACATGAGTCTTGTATTTTATTTTTTAAAAGTACTTCAGTCACAATCTTTACCACCAATAACCCTCAGCTGGCTATATGTTGAGAATTCTGTTCCTCCCAGACTGCTAAACCAGATTCTTAATTTATCATAATATCTGTGCTCACTCAATCCATCGGGCAGGGGGAACTTACATTGAATACAAGACTAGAAGATTTTGGCCTCAACTTGTCAGCTTTAACTTGTTGGGGGTATTCAAACATAGCCCACAGGACACTCAAAGGCCTTGCTCCTCCTCTCCCTTTTATCATCATCATCAACTTTGATTTGTTTATTTTCAATTTACTGGCCACATAGGATGCTTCAAAGCCACCTGGATTTCATGGCTGCTCTGGTGGCTATGAAGACACCAGCTCTTTTGAAGCCTGCAGGGCACCCTCATTTTCAAGGCAAATCTCACCACAGGACCCACATTTCAAAGCTTCCAAAAATAACTGCATCTGTAACTAATGCATTCAGAGGAGGAGGATGACTTCAGCCTTTCATTAATTAGATGGTTTTCTTTTTACACAACTCCTGTGCTTATATATCAGGATAAAAAAAAATCCATTGGGAGACATTTAATAACATGAAAGCTTTACTGCAATTGTTTCTATATGAGTAGAGATGTATTTTAACAACTGCCCTTTGAAAGACAAGCACTCTGCTTAGGTAGTGCAGCACCATTAGTGTGAAAGCAGGCATCAGGAGCTACCGTGCTTCCGAGTGACATGAAGACAGTTCTGTTAATATATTTTTGACCTAACAACTGAGAACTGCTCTGCAGCGGTTTAATGGAAGGCAGACTGCACAAGAACCACAGACTACACCATTGCTGGGCTCAGTAACCAGCTGCTTCGATTGCTTTTCCTCTCCCAAGGGCCCTGCCACTCTCTGGCCTGAGAGGAAGAAGCTGCTGTGGAGGACGCAGGCACAGGGGAGGGCCTGGAGCAACTTCCCAGGCAGTGCCTCACCAAGGGCTTCACAGGGCACAATGCACCAGCTGCATGAGGGGGGAAAAAAAGAAATCATGAAAAAATTCGGAGACAGAAAGGAGGCTGCCGTGGAGGAGGCAGGCACAGGGGAGGGCCAGGAGCAACTTCCCAGGCAGTGCCTCGCCAAGGGCTTCACAGGGCACAACGCACCAACTGCATGAAGTGAGGGGGAAAAAAAAAATCATGAAAAAATTCGGAGACAGAAATGCCTGGGAGCAAGACTTGCGCGGAGCCTCTCCGCACAGCTGCAGCTTTGCTCTGGAGCCGAAGTGTCCAGGTATCCAGGTTTCAGTCTCCAGGTATCCAGGCTGTCAACTGTACGAGGTGCCTGTGCAGCCAGGGGGCTGTTTTGAGGCACACACCACGGGGGGGCAGCCCTGCCTGCACCGGCTCTGCCAACACCTCAGCCCTCATTTCCTTCACGACACCCCAGCGGGAAGCTTGAGGAGAAGCGGTGTCAGTGCCCCCTTCAACTCAACCTGAAGGAGGTCAGACACAGGCTGGATCCAGGTTTATCTTGCGCCTTCCTCCCGCTGAGGGATTAACAAACCACTGGAAGTCACCACTTGCCACACGTGAGGGAATGCACACGCGCTCCCTCATGTACATCCTCCTCTTGCAGCTGTCCTGCCTTGGTGGAAAAAACAGGAATTTTCGATTCACTGGCAGCAGGGGCAGAGGTGACAGAATTAAGAGCGTGAAAGGTAATTTCTTAGTTTACATGAAATTGTCACCAAATTTTAGTTCAAGGACATGGTCTCTGTCCTCTAAAGGAACTCTAGACCACAGGTGGCCCCAGCCAGGACAGGGCCCTAGTTACTACACAGTCTTCCTCAGTAGAGCCCACATTTTACCTGAGGTCATACCTAAATCCTGCACAAATGGAGAAGGAAGAATTTCAACTCAGGTTAAAAAGTGTCTATTTGCATTATATCCCTGGCCAACAACGAAGTCTTAAATGCTATTCAGTAAGCACTCTACCTTAAGCCTGTATTTTGCAACACCATTCCTATCGGAAAAAAATATAAGCATGAAGGCACAAACATACACAAGAGACAGATCAGCACTCACTTGTTATCATCCCAGGCCAAGACCAGTAACAAAACTTATTTGTGGCTTGTTCAGTTCTCCCCAGTCTTGACTTGCTCTGTCCAAGAAATAAGGCAATTCCCACTGCTATCACACCATATGTGAGGCACATTAAATGCACCATAAAGCATTACAGCACAGAGCAAGCCAAGTTCCCTAAAAATCCTTATATTCAGACAGATCATAACAATTTTAAGCAATCCAATTTCAACATAATTATGAGGAATTACTTACAGATACTCAAGTATTTCTAAGGCAATGCATGCCATGCTACCACTATACGGGGCAGATGACTACAAGAGTCACTTGCAAACCAGACAGAAACAACAAAGTCTAAGAGGCCCTAGAAAATCCTCCTCGCAAGTTGCATGGCAAGTCCTTCACATTGTGAACATTGCTTTTGGCTTCCCAACAGGCTCTACCCTTTTCTTCAGGATGCCACATGCTCCTTGCATCTGCCTAGGAGAACTCCTAGGGCTACAAAGGGGACCGAACAGCAGTAGAAAAAACTTGACAGGTTTCAGCCACTGAAACAGAAATCTATACGCTAAAAATACTTCTAAGCCTTCCTGACAAAATCAGCACCTCTTACTAAGAGGTGAAAAGAAACAATCAATCCCATTCTCAACAGCCAAAATGGCAACTGCCTAGCAGGTAGGGCAAGCTTAACAGAAAACAGCCATGCCAGGACTCTCATGCAAATGTCTGTTGCAGGTAAAGAAGCTTTAGAGTTCACTCTAAGAACAAAGGAATAATCTATCCTGATTTGGCTTGCTGTTATCTGCATAAAAATCTGCAGGAGAAGCGACTCTCAGTAAGGATCTTAATGGTCCTCTCCACTCAGACCAGCTTCCTGGGTCCAAAAAGCCATCAACACCACATATCAGTCTTAGACATCTCACTCACCAGGTACCAACTATGTGATCATTAAGTCACACAAACAGCTGTACTCAGCAACACAGAAGAACCAGGGTGGCAGAGCTTAAAGGCAGACTTAGCCAGGAGATGCTGCCTTCTCAAACCCTCCACAGAGCTGCTAGGTCAGGCCAGGTCTCCCGCTTGCCAGTTCAGCCACCCAACTACACAGACATCTCCCTCCACTCACCCTCCTCCACCATCCTGGCACCCTAGAGATAGAGGATATAATATGCCACAGATACACACAAAAGTCACAGTGCATGAGACCTAAGAGACCCACACTGAAGATATACATGGAAGATACAAAGAGAGTTACTTGAGAGAGTGAACTTCAGAAACTAAACTAGACCAGAGTACACAGATTGGCAAGACAAACAGGAAAAAAGTGTGTGCAGTAGGAGGTGTATGAGTCAAAGCCTGGGAAAAGCAGGAAAAAAAGGAAGAGAGAAGAGTGGCATGTGCCAAAAATAACTCCTCTTTAGCTTGAAGAAACCATCTTTAATCCTACATACCTATGAACTAAGAAAAAACCCTGGAAACACAAGTTTTCCATTACATCAAAGTATTTTAAAAGCTGGTGTCACATTCACTAAGACACCTAACATATTTTAGAAACGAAGCCTAAAGCTTCTAAAAATATTAAAGGACAAATTTAGGCACTTTTTGCTTAATACCTAGGCAGGAAATTAATAAGATATGGCCCAATTTTGACAGAATCACATTGAGTGCCTACCTGTATTATAAATTCTTAAGTAATTCAAACTTTTCTTAGAGTAATTTTCAGTAAGTCTTACAAGTTAACATAAAGGTTTCTAAGTGCTTTAAACATACTAGCTCAGAAACTAGTAGTAGTTCACAGTGAACTGTCCTTATAACCTAAAAGGAGGATAGATTAACCCATACTAAGATCCATCCCGTTAAGTAGTTGGAGCAGCTCTGACTTTTCTTGTAGTTTTCAGCACAGACCTAACCTTTCCCTCTATAAATTTCAGATATGAGGGTTTTTTGAAAGAGCGAATCAACATATATGAATTGTGAGAAAAAGTGTGAAGACACCGAACTATAGTCTCCAGTATCAAGAAGAAACTGCTTTTTACTGGAGGAGCACACCCATCTTTCCTACTTAAAGATTTGTAAGAGTAACCCGTCTCATCCTTCTATTCCTTTTTCTCTGGCCATGTATATGTAGCAATTTGTCATCTCTTCCCAAGACTTGAAAATCTGTATGTTTCTAAGAAATCAACCTTATTATCTACTGCATTACTCCAGAACAATTCTGATAAAACTGTCTCAGAATAGTTCAAACCCACAAAACCCCTTCAACTGCTAAACAGCTTTGCAAAATCAGGTATCTACACCATCTCCTTGAAACAGATTAGCCTCAGCTATTCCAGATTTATCACTAGACATCCATTTATATCAAAATATTAGCGAGACATTGTGTAAAGTCCTTATTCTATTGGATTAGAAGTTTCCCTTATTCACAGTTCTCATTTATACTTTTGTCATCATTACCAGGCTGCAACCTAGTTCCCCTGGTATTTCGAAGAAAAATATCAATAAAAGCAAGAACTTTCAGAGAAGGCACTTGAACCTCATAGAAGAAAACAAGAAAAATGCCTGAAAAAAATCTGCACTTGAGTTCACTATTCTTGATATGCTTTTTTATTGTAGCTTCTTGAACTATTGTTGATATTAGCATACATGCTATTTCTCTATTGCAAAGTGGAACATGCTGAAGCAATATGATCTGCTCCATCCTACTGACTCAGCATATTCACTGATCCACTCCAGAGCAAATAAACATCCCTGCATTCAATAAAAAATCTGCCCAGGTGAATAACTTACACATCACAGTATAATATAGATTTTTAATCTCTCTAACCTATGCACAATTTGAATTTGTTGCTTAAATAGCTGCTTAAGTGTTTGTCATTAAGTAGCAATGGATGCTGACACACTGAAAGTGCTTTTCTGACTACTTCTATCAATAATTATTTCTTACTTGACAAAGTAAATGCATTGTTAATAAAAGAATAATGCTACCCTAACCAAAATGCGTTGTTCAAGACAAAGTTAAATGTGTGTGCATATACATACTCATACATATACAAATCTAATTCTGATCTGAACATGACAGTAACACTTCATGCATCAGCACCATTTTGATTCAGACTCTTCAGTTAAGACTCTCTCGTTGCAGAAGTAACAGGCAAAACAACCTGAGCAGTTTCCAAAGTCTCATTACTGAGACCTTTGAGTCCTCGCATATTGAGCAATAAACTTGGAACAGATTACTAGACGATTGAGAGCATGCTCCCCTCTGGCTCCAGCACTAATGAAGACAATACCTGATGTCAAATTATCAAAGGACAGTCTTCCAAAAGTGCAGTATTGTCCACAGATGTAGACTTGAAAGTCTAGTCTAATTCTCCAGTGCTCAGAAAGCAGGAAGACTAGATACCTGGCAGAACTGAAGACAAACATGAGTTGTAGAAAGGTTCTGATTTGTCTGTTTTTAAATACTATTTTTCCCCCTTATTTCTATAGAGAACACAGCCTGAGATGAATATTTGACTATTATGAATATGTAGGTTAGTAAATCAACTACTATTGCATCATATGATGCAATACATATACTTAAAAGGGAGGAAAAAATAATTGAAAAGAAGGCACGTAGAGGGCACAGACTGGCTCTATCAAATGAATTTGCAGGCAACCAGAAGGGCATTGGGATGCCCTTGCACTTTTTGCAAGTAAGAATGAATATGCTATAACAGAGCAGCTATGCAAGACTGACAGGAAGGTAAGATTTTAAGGGAAAACCACTAACTTTATTATTTATTTTTTTTCCTTCAGTAGCAGCTTTATGATTACCTCCTAACATGAAAATGGCATAAAATACCCAATCCACACTGAAGAATTTGGTAGCAGATAGCTTTGGCCACACGAAAGCAAGCGAACCCTCCTCTTCTCTGGAGGGGTGCACAGCACAGAAAATTCAGACAGGTGCTTTCATCTGAAGATATGCCCAGTGATGGAAGACCAGAGCTTCAGAGAAACCCAAGCTCTTAAACTTTACAGGAAAGTTCACCTCTACACATAGTGTAATTTCCTTTAACAATTACACTGCAATTGAGCAAAATGCACAGTTCACAAATCGGTTACACTGGAATAAATAATCAGCTCTGGGACTCAAAGGCTGGGGCAACCAAAAATAAGAACTCCAAAACAAACATCTTTGTGGAAGAGTTGACCCTGTGCATTTCCAAGTCATGGGAAAGATTCATATCAGCTTCAGGGCTGTTTGATCAGTTATTTAGGTCCAGGATCTGTTTATTCTCCTCTGCTCTGTTCCTGCCCTCCACTCATCACCCTGCACTGAAGGCATCTGCTACTACTTCTCTGCCTCCTGGTGCTTCCGAAGAGAGCAAGCGGGAAGGAAGAGAATGACCCCAAAGCCAAGCAATGGAATAAAGTTTGAAAACTAAAAATGTCCCAACAGCTGCAATCTCCTGAAACAGCCATGTGGCCAAACAGTCCTCACAAATAAAAGAGCTGAGGAAACTGACTCTGAAAGGACATGAATTAAAATTAAAGTCACTCCAGAGAACACTGGATGTATTGTGGTGCAAAGCTATAATTCATCACAAACAATGTTTATTAAAATGTTATCTGAAGTGTGAAAAATGTCAACTTCCTAAGGCCAAAGATGATTATTTTTTTAAACAGGGTAACTACCTCCACAGAAGAGTCACTACTTTTTTTCTTAATATTTTATAAAGAAAACACTTTTCAGAGTGATACGGATACAGAATGGTATAGTAGCTTACGTATTGCAAAGTAAAATTAATTGTAATTTCAAAAAGCAGTTATCAGAACTTCAAACATATGAGATAAGCATTTAGATATTCTGTCTCTAACTCAGTCTAATGAATCAGGCAGTATTTCATAATACTGAGAAGCCCCTATGTTCTCTTTTACTTATTAATGAAGTCTACTTAAGGGATTTATTTATTGTCCAACTGAACACTAATGACAAAAGAGCTAGGAAGTATGATTATATGCTAACAGCTGTGGAGTAATTTCTTGTAGTTAAAAACATATATATTAGCTGATATAAGCATTGTTTATTTGCATACATAAAGTTATACTTTATAAATCCCATTTCTAGTTAACTAACACACATCATATAAATAATAGTACATTGACAAAGTTAGAGGTATATGCCATGATTCCAAATCTAGAAGCATTTAATGCTTCACTCTGCGCATCTGTTCTACAGCCTTCCTCGTAGACAGAGAGTTATGTACTCCCTTTCGCTCTGAGTTTATTGCAGCTATGAACACTGCTTAGATGCCACAACTCACACTTCTTAATTCCTATAAATTAATAATTTATGTCAGTTTACCTAAAACAGCATTTGGCTGTATTAGCTCAAATTTCTTAGAAAAAACTTTTACATATACTTCACCAACATTTAAGCAGACTGTTACGGGAAAAGCAAACAAGTGAGCCTGTCCTTGCTTACCCAGAGCAAACAAAGTGGTCACACTCCCTCAAAACAAACACTTGTACGAGGCACTGCTTTTGTTAGGGCTTGGGGTTAAGCAACGGCATATAAGTCACTTACTTTTAATTACTTATTGTTCAAATTAACACAGTTTGTTATGCTGTTTCGATACGGATGTTGGACAGAGTTGCTCAGTGGTGTAAACGAAGCCGTGAAGGGGCGAGCTCAGCCGAGCAGCCCCGGGCTCTCGAGGCCTCCCGGTAGGGCCGGAGCAGAGCCCCTTCCCGCTGCCGAGCCACGGGCCAGCGGGAGGGCACGCCGAGCCGCGCGCGCAGGAGGCCCAGGCCAGCCACGGCGCTCCCAGCACCGCCGCCAGCGCGAGGCACGGGGGATGCTGGCCATGCACGTGTTTGCACACACAGGAACAGTGTGTGGACTGTGAGCAGCTGGCTCGCTAGGAGAAACCGGCACGCACAAGCTCACAGTACAGGCAGAAGGATGGCTGCTACTGATAAACCGACATCTCCCATGCACCACTCACTCAAGAGGGGTTCCTCTGACGTCAGTGTGCTTCACATAAGCATTTAGTACTAAGGAGCACGTTACTAATAATCAGCTTTGCAAGACTATCTATGCTGCCAAATATCCCTGATATATAGCACAGACCAGGAATACCAGTCAAACCCAGAAGGTTTATACCATTACTCTTATTTAGACAGCAGACTTGAATTTATACGATTAGTCACAGAGCTGCAAAGACTCAATCAATAGCACTGCAAGCAAAGCCCAGGAAACATCAATTCCCACTGGAAAGAAAAATGCTAAGCACAGACACAGACACTGCAGGCCAGCACCTAGCAGAGCTCTGCCCATACAGGCCTGAGAGCTGTTTTATGGCACCCTTATGCTATTGCCT
>NW_010589854.1:151384-187268 GCF_000705375.1 Tinamus guttatus
GACGCTCCTCTGCACTGCGTGGCCTGTGCACAGCACCTCGCTGGCCCTTCCCCGGGGTCAGCCTGGGAGATTCCTCTCCCTCGAGCACAGCAACGAGTCAGCCATGCCCCAGTATGTTGGGCAGCCGCTTCCCCTACCCCAGGCCTCAGACAGGAAGGCCTCAGGGGCATGCTGCCCAGGCTGCAGACACTGCGCACCTCCACCTGCAACACACTGCCTGACTCTTGGCTTTACGAAAAACAGACTCTACGGAAGTGACAGTACTTTTCTTTGAATATGATACAGTTTCGGGGAAGTTACTTTAAATCTCTTGGCCCCCAAATCAGTAACATATCACAAACAATATCCATATAAAACTAGTGGGCAGGTTGGCAGCATGGTAAAGCAGCACAGCATTATAAAACTCAGATGATGTTTGGCAAATTCAACCAATCAAAACGTCAAAGCCAGTATTTTGAGGCCACACACACAGGCTCCTACCAACAGGCATGCTTTTTTTTTTTTTTTTTTTTTTTTTTTTAAAAAAAACATTTTACATTATACCACATAACATTACATAGAGAAACACTTCACCCCATCACAATTGCAAAGAAGACAAAGTTATATCTTACCAAGACTGAACTCCAGCTTTGGTTCATTTGCAATTTTCTGAATACCTTGTAACAGTAAGGAAAAAAATAATTAGAAATAATTTGATTTCAATTATCTAGCTTTTTACTATGCAGTAAAAAAGTAACCTAATTCATACATTGATACCTACTTGTCATTACAGGTGAAGTATCATTTTACATTAAAAACTCATCATAAAAGAAATCTTTTCATGAAATTCTTACTTAAAAAGAAACCAGCTTTCTTGGGGAAGAAAAATGAAGATGACTTAACTACTCATTGCTGCGAAAGGACACTAAAAAAAAAAAAGGCCAAAATTCATGGCTCTCATGGATGTGCACTTTGAAGATTTTCAGTCAGAACAGTCATCTCCATATTTGTCATAAATGTCAATTCTAACAGCTAATTTTAAATGAATGTCATCACATTAAAAAGGAAACAAAAAATATGCTTTCTGAAAATACATAAATGGGGTTAATATAGTAAAACATTTATCACTGTTAATGCTATTATAAATCCAATTACAACATGATTTTTAAAACAGAAAAAGCAAATAGAAAAGAAAATTCCTTTTGGAATTTTCAGACTTTTCAGCAAAGCATGTAAACTGCTAACTTTCCTTTTCGGAATTATACTCCTACAGGGACTATTTTATTGCAAAGGGCATTATTCTGTTACAGGGTACAGGAGCAAAACAGAACTGCAAAACTAGCGAGTAAGAGAAACACAGGAGGGCAAATACAGAGTTGTTCAACCTCCACAGGAAGCTATGGGATAACTATGATATGGATGAACCTTTTAGAAATGAGATCGTCTTATGCTGACATCCATACATTGCCTTCAAGGAACATTACCACCAGCTGCCTGCCAATACTGAAGCAACTGGTCAGCTAGGAAGGCCTGAGCTGGTGGACCAACTAGAAGGCTTTTGTTAGAAATTCAAGAAATAGTTTATAGCTGTTCATCTTCCATGAAAACATGCAGAAAAATCATTTTGGTTTCACATTGTTCTTATTACTATAACTAATGATTCAAATCTGACAAGGAAAACTACATCTTAGAAAGGTCTTGGTCAGTAGAAAATAATAAATAATGCTTTCCCTTTTTCAATAGTTACACCCATTTCACTGACTACAAGTTTCTCAGAGTTGAGCCTTGCCACGAACAGTGTCAGCATATCAGTCTGCAGCATGTTTACAGCTTTTATGAGGATGCTGGACACAGACTCAATTAAGTAACTGGGCAACCGAAATGCAGTGTGTAATAGCGGAGCACAGCTCAGACTGCAGCATGCCAAGCATGACTCAACATACAGCTCAGTGCTTTCAGATTCCCAGGGTGCTTTTTTATCAAAAAGAACAAATCTGTGATAGTAACTTCAGTATCACTAAGGCTTCCTTCATCGATTTATCAAAGTTATTGGGCTATATTTCATACAGTAGCCCATATACTCATGTAAGTCACAAAAGAGAAGGATATTTGCAACTAAATTTCTAAAGCTCATAAAACAAAAACAAACAATTGAGGGGAAAAACACAAGACAAATGTTGTACTCACACACCTGTTCCCCTGAAGGGTGCTATTTGCATATACCTAAATATATCAAGTAATGACATTTAAGGATAATTTTTATCAGTTTGCTTCCTCTACTACAGCACACTGTCAATCATCTACTTAAATGACAGTACAGAACCTGTTCGTGACACGATGGCTGACACGACCCGTGCTGCTTGTTGCAAGTTTTGGGGCACTCTTGCCAGACTGCACAACAACAGGAGTGCATGCACTTACTTGTAAACTGCGGCTCTCCTAGACTGTCTGCTTGCGATGAAGGGACAAACGGCCGTGCTTCCTCTGATGCTCTCTCCTCTTTGACTTCCATGATCAGCCTCCGGAGCTGCTGAATTTTATTCCGCAAACCTTCCGAGTTTGCCTCTCCGAGTGCCACAGCCCAGGATTCGCAGTCTGGCTTGGATGCAGCTTCTAGGTAAAGATCAGGTTCTCCGCTCTGGAACTCTGCATTCAGAAAACAGTAACACGCTTTTCAGCGACTCGGATGCTGAGGGGAGATTCATGACAAGACAGATGTCACAGAGCTCAAACATCACATCTATTTCTTCAGTCACAGAACCGGGCACATCAACTACCCTCTAGTCAATCCCCTGCTCTTCCCTGCTAGGTGCACTGAGCCTACACTATAGAGCCACCCCAAGACGAATAAACATATTGTTAAATCAGGAGCAGAATCGCACCAAAATGAGAAATCATTTGTTCGTTTGGGCTGTGCAGCTCAGCAGGTCGCTATCAGGGCTGCTAACACATACAGGAGTGAACAGCTCCAAACAGTTCCAAACCCATACAGGTTTAGCAGGGGCAGCAGGCAGGCTTCTGACCGAGACAGCAGGATGCACCAAAACGAACGTGTGTCACCACTTGGGGCAGCCCTGCCCTTTGTGCCTCTCCTTCAGCCTTGCCAGAAGGCACCTCTGCAGTCTATGGAGGTGATCTATAGCACGACACAGCCCCTCTGTGCTCACCCAACAGCCTGTACCTGGGAGCTTCCAACCTCGTTACTTGCCACAGCTCTTACTGTTCTGCCTAACAAAAGCCTAGTTACTTAATGACCAAATTTTCTAAGAACAAAGCAAAACAAAAAAACCTGAGGCTCCTAAAGGAAGGCAAGTAGTAGAAAGGGTCACATATTCAATTAGAATCAGCAAGGAGGGGGAAACCCAAGTTCAAACTCTGTGGTATGGACAGCTCCAGAGTTGGAAATTCACTGTGGCTTTCATTGAGATATCCACAATGAAGATCCAACCAGGAAAGAAAGTGATCATTCTTTCAAAGATAATGACTTAGCGACATCAAACTCTTTAAACACCTGTATTTTATTAATAACGTGGGCAATATTCAGTCAGGCATCAAAGCCATTCTGACCCTAAGAAAAGCTGTAGATTGTATATTGCTGGATAAGACATAGCAATTAAATGCTGTCATATGCAAACTTTAAGAAGTTGAGTAACAAAAAGTGAATTTAAACTCCATTTCCTGGTTTTAGCACCTAACCTTGGGCACTTAGCCACATATGTTACTCTAAACTGGTTGGCACTTCATAGACTGAGCATCTGCCACTTGCAATTAACAGGGCTTTTATTGTTATGGGGGACAAAAGAGCCAAACCTCAAGCCTGGAAGCCTCCTAAAACTGCACTGGCACAGCACCCAGCAGAGCTGGGACTGAGTTTGCCCTCTGGGGTGGAAACCAGGCAAACCCAAACACATGGCTGCAGGGGCTGATACCCGTTTGGACTGAGACTTCACAGAGCAGCTGGACTCCCCACTCAGGCAGGGAGTGAGACAACGCACTTCTCACTCCACAGGTAACTTAAGAAGTGCTAAATACAGATACCAGCTCTTGCCTTTGACTCTGGGTCAGTTTGGAAAAATAAGGTATTAGCTTCAGGTGAAAAGAATATTCCAAAACCGAGGGAGCTGTAGGTATTAGTCAGATTCTTGCTTATACACAGAACCGACAGTTACGTTGTGGGACTAAAACTGAACAATTGGCCTGTATTGTTTGTGACAGATTAATTCACAGAAATTTCAGCTACAAGTTTTCATGTGATCTATAATTGCAGCTGAGCAATGGGGGCAGTAAACTTTAAAAAGGCTTGTAATTAAAAGACTTTCTAACTTTTGATGCTTCAGTAAGAGCCAAAACACCACACTTGTCTACTGCCCTCCCTTCTGCCACTGACTCAGATTCAAAATGTTATATTTACTTTAGTACTACCCATATTAAAAAAGGGGAAAGGCTTGCCACCAGCCAACACCAGGCATCCAAATTAATCACAAATGAGTTAAGCAAATATACACACAAAAAAAAACCCAGAAATTTAACAGTCTTCAAAAGTACATAGTTTTAATTTGATATCCAAGATAGCTTCGCTAAGGAAAGACCGGAGAAAAAAAACAAACCGAAACTCTACAACCGAAAGTCATATTTATCAAAATATTCTTTTTTAAAAATTTATTTTAAATGTAAATGGAACTATGATCCTACCTTGAAATAGTCTACCATTAGCTAGATAAAAGAAAATCTGCTTCAGGAGAAAGTCAGTGTTTTGCAATTGAAATCATGCTATTTATATTTATCTTAGCTGTGGAAATCAGCCCATCAAGCACAAAAAGCATACTGAATCACTTCGTACACAGGCAGCCAGAAATGGCTAGGGAAATGCAGTGGGAGTGGGCATAATTCAGTGTATTCTTGTCTAACAGGTGCCAGCACTGAGATCCGGAAATTCACTACTCCATCATTTCAGAACCCCACAGTATGCTAAAGTGAGATCTTCGGAGTACTCAGTCAGGTGACTTAAATTCCTAAAAGAATCTGAAAATATCTGGAAAATCACCACTGCAAATGGAAAAAGGTTTATTCTGTGCACTGAGCAGTTGGTTAAGTTATGTATTTCACATCCTGCTTCAAAGTATAAACCCAAGGAAGGAGTCTTCCTCGCCACAACTAAACACAGTATTTTTCTCTCAGAGCTTGTCGATTTCTTTGGCAAGACAAAAGAATCACCCTTCAAAAACAAATGTTTAACTTACCAACACAAAGGTTAAAGCAAAGTGTTACCCAATTTTGTATCTTCTTTCTAGTTATCTGTAAAAAGTCAGTCCAGCTACAGAAGTCAAAAGCTTTCACAAACTTCCAAAATCTTTCATAAAACAACCAAAAATAGAAACAGAGCAGACAGATATGAGGATATTGATGTCATCTATGAGAATGCAGCAGCATTCACTCCACAGGTAAATTTGCACATATTCCCTCAAAATCACACTCTAACTCAAGATTGAGAAGCTTTGTCCTCAGCTCCTTCCAAGATATCTACCCAGGTCATGGAGCTTAACATGAGCGCTTAAAAGCAAGAGCGTTGCTACTACACCACGTACGCCACCACCAGAGCTAACCTGACAACACGTGGAGACTCAGGTATTCCTCACATTTGTGTTCCAGGGATTGTGTTTCCCCCGAGTCAAACGCCAGTCTGCAATCGCAATATAAGTAACCAGATATCCATGTGCTTCCCACCATCTCTGCTCTGTTAGACCCAGTTGAGTTGTTCTGCTGAAAAACTACCATCTCAGGGGAAGGCAACCAACAAGGTTTAAATAAAACAAACAAAAAAAAGGACAAAAATTCCTAATTCTAGGGCACAGAGTGGTCTCTGAGGGATACTTTGGTAAGGTGTGGAAGGAAAGCTTCCAGGAAGTCACTGCAAGGCCTCCAGAAACACTTTCTGTGTTTGCTCTGTAGCAGGTGGTCACAAGGCTTTGGACTCCAGGGAGGTGCACCCACTCAGCAGCTCTGCTCCGCATCTCTTTTTAGGGACAGTTCTGCAGCTCAAGCCACCCAGCTCCCTCAGCACAACACCACGCTCAGCCACCCTGCCTCAGCTCTGCCCAAAAGCGCACAGGAGCAGAGCCATCTCCCCACGCCACCAGCTGCCGTTGAGCTTCCCCTCGGCCCTGCTCGCCCTCCTCGCTGCCGTGCCACATCCCCACGCAGGGACTCCTGCTGCAGCAGACCCTGGAGCTGCCGTGCCTGCTTGTAACGCCCTTCCCCTACCATGTGACTAGGATTAGTCGGCCCAGGGAGGATTTCGCTCAACAAACTCTTTTACTTCAAGTTTTACCTCAAACTTCCTCCCACAGAAGCTAATGTATGAACCTACACTCCCATAGGATTTCTGATGCTCCAATAAGGAATTCCCAGCACTCTGGCTCAGGCAGGGCCACTGTCAGACAACAGAAATAGCACCATGTGGAGATACCCCAAAGGCACCACACGCAGCCTTTTCCCCTCTAACCCAAGCTCTCTGCAGCACACAAGTGTCTCTTGGTGTTAGTCCTACCACCCTCAAGTAACTGCACTTTTTCCAAGGCTCATGTAATAATATTTATTTTTCTATCTCAATTTAACACTACCAGCTGTCTCTTCTGTATACCTTATGACACTAATATCCAAAAGGAACACCACAAAGAATTTTAACAACAATTTTGTTTTATTTTTAAAAATGCACCTGATGGGAAGTTTAAAAATATCTTAAAACTCTTGTGTCTAGATAGGGGGCAGGAGAGAAGCAACATTGTTTTGTTTTCAAGATCCTTCTCTATGACATTAGCTTTTTTCTTAACAAGGCTTTATTGCTCTATTTTTACTAGGCATGTCTAATTGACAGGAAGGCTGACAAGGCTGTGTCAAGCATTTGGTTTGCTTTATTTTCATTCATGAGAGCTGTAAGAATAAAATCATGTTGTACAAAGTAAAAGAAAGAAAATCCTGACAATATTTAAATGAAAACATACACTAAGCACATGGTGAATGTCATTATTTGAAGTGACAAGGACTTCTTTTCTGGAGGATCACTTTTCCCCCCATGCCAATATGTGAAATGAGAGTTCACAGCAGTTAAAGGTTACCTCTCCCTTTTCACATTTACTAGCAAAGAGCAATTCTGCGTTGCTACCTCAGCAGTGGAAAATGCCTGGGAATATCAATGAGGCCCTGTCACTCCAAAACATAAAGCACCATCACAGCTAACCACCATATGCTGTAACAAAAGCAGAATGAAAGCTTTGATACGTAAATTATATCCGCAGGATATTTCTAATACAGACATCAGAGGTTTTTAATTCACAAAGCTGACTGAATTCTATATGCTGATGCATTTCATGTTCAAATTAGCAGTGATGAAATCATCCCACGGTTACTGATGATGCTCTGCTAATCTTCCCTTGAAAGTTAAGTTTCCAATGAAAGATACAGAATTTAATTAAAATTTTATCATCCTCAGTGTGTATATATACTTGCAATACTAGAACTAACTTAAATGGAGATTATAAAGGCAATTTATGTAAGTCCCTACAAAAGCTCAGAGAGCTGGAGCTATCTGAAATGAAAAGAGTATGCAATGTAACTTGGCTTCCCCAGGTTCCTTACTGCAGCATAAAACTTCGTTTCTTTTAATAGCAGCAACCTTTCACACATGCCAGGTACATTCTTCCTTTTCATTAAATAAAGGCCACACCTAAGGCCTAAGACAGACAGACCACACACATATCTAAAATTCACAATGATATCTCAACAAAAAAGTTGCAGCAAATTTGCACACTGTTACAAAAGGCAAAAGGAACCGCTTGCCATCTCACAGGCGTTCCTGCAGGGAGGTCTCTTGCCCTGTAACAGTCTACCTGATTAACTGGACTAGGCCCTTACACTCCATTCCTGACCATCTTCCTCTGTCCCTTCCCTTCTTCCCACGCCTCACCAGCCCTACCTGCATGTCAGGGCTCTTGCTTCCCTCATTCTCAGTAACAGACCACATGCAGTAAGACAGTGTTAACACAAGTTATCACCTCCAAGCTCAGAACCTGAAATCTGAAGAGATTTACAGTTGAAGAGAATGCTGTCCCTGAATGCAGACTCTCAGATCCAATATGATTTCATCTCATTGCTCAGATCCTGGGTGCATTCCCATCTGTGTTGTACATGCAGTATCACATGGAGCTGAGGAGACCGACACAGTTTGTTCTTCACTTTCACCCACATGACATCTGTATCGTGAGACTCGGCACCACAGAGGTCAACTCCAGGCTGCTCTTTAGAGTTTCAAAGATTCAATGAGCCAAGCTCTAGTCATCCTGCACCAGAGAACAGTAACAGTGACAAAGAAATAACACTAGGACCATTTCAGTTCTTGGCTGTCCAAGCCTTTGCATCACATTCTTGCATCTTCTGTTCAAACACTGACACCTCTGTTAGGGGACAACACATGCACACAGTGAGACACCTGGGAAAAAATCCAACACAAAGGAACCCCTCTCAGAGGTGGTTACAAGATCCAGAGACAGTTCTCTAAGTGTCTCTAATAACCTGTAAGAGACCTCAGTGCGGGCTTCAGCTAAGGCGCCTGTCCCTGCGTGACAAGCTGCAAGCGTAGCTGCTGTCAGCACTGGTTATTTGGGAGCAGAAGGCAAGCTAAGCAAGCTGCACTGCTCTGACACCTCAATGGGTGCTGGCAGTTCCCAGGTGCAACATCTTTGCAAGCAAAACCATCAAAATAGACTCTTCTCACATTTCTGCACATAGAAAATGAATCCTATCCATAAGAACTGTCATACTCAGTCAGATCCATCTCAGCATCTGCGTTGTTCCATTAACGGCAAGATGAAATACATACAAGTAACCAATGTACAGAACAATATTTTGCCCACTACATCTTTTCACTTTCCTTAAATGGACATCTCAAACCTTGCGTTGGACTGCTTGGGGACCACTGTGCTTAACAGCCACCTACAGAGCTGTCCTCTCCAACTGTGTGCTTTCTTCTGCACTCTGCTTATGATTTTAGCCTCCACAGTATCATGAGTCAATAAAGCCTCACAATATAATTAGATGATGCACAACAGATAATTAGAAAACTAGTGGATCAGAAAGCTCTTTCCTGCCTCCATCCTTTTAAGCATGCAATAAACATATTAGGGCTTTTTTGAATCCCAACAGTAATTCTGGATATATTCCAAGGACAGGATGGCCATTTTTTCATGATGTAAGTCTCCAGTAACAAAGATCTCTCCCCAATTTTCAGTTTACTTTTTTCCTTTTGTCCTCTCAACTTTGCTCTTTCCTACAGTACATTAAGTATTATTTCACTTCTTTTGGTATTTTATCCTCAGTCTGCACAGTGTATCACCTTCATTCCTTTTCAAGTTTTGTTCTTATTCTTCACAGTAGTCTGGCTTTCTTTCTCCTCTCCTGTCCAACAAATCTGCCAACCTTTTGTCCTTGCTCTCCAGAAAAGGAAATTTGCCAAGTTTGAAATCCATTTCTCATCATCTTGCCCGTCTCTTGCGCTATCTTCTGCCGCATTCCTTTGGTCACCCTCCAGGTATGCTCCATCATCTTGTCAGGTCCACATATCTCAAGTTCTCAACCGTTTCCTCCTTTTGCCTATAATTTGTTGTTAGCTGTTCCTCCGAACACCACTCTTATTTCCAGCTACACTACAGATGTGCAAATTTTCTTTTAGAATGCTTGTCTCTTCAGTAACAGTTCCTATTTCTAACCATGCATGTCTTTCTTCCAGAAACATTCACAGTCTTTCTCCACAGGCAGCCCTTTAGTGCTTATTTTGTACTCCTTGTCATCTACTTTGTCAGTTTTTGGACTCGAAATCTGCCAATCTCACTGCCACAAAACTCTCCCATTTACGGGTTGCCAATATAACAGAATCCTGCCAGCTATTACAGCTGAAAGTCGGGAACAGCAGCAAACATTCAAGCATTATAAAAGAGCACCAGGAGGAGGGAGCTGGTGCAACTGTACTGTAACACACCACCTCAAAGCCAGTAACCACAATTAACAGATTAGAATCAACAAGTGCATCATTAGAAAAGACTCACAATTCAAGAATCAACAGTAATCATTAGCTATTTTATTGCTAGGTCAAGTCATACTCCTCTGAGAAGTTTCTGATGCAATAACTCAACTTCAGGCACAAGACAAGATTTAATTCCACCCCTGAAAAGGAAGAACTTTGAGGAACAGAACAAAATTCACAGAGACACAAAACACACAGCAAAACTCCTCAATCACTGCCTTCTTAAATGCAGCCAAATAGTGAGAATTACTTCGGCAAGTGATAGGAAAAAGTAATCCTAACTAATGTAAGATCAATATATTAGCGTAAACAAATTCATGTCAAAATAACATAACTAATACTCTTCTTGAAATGGACTGGGGATTAAGGTACTTATAAAAGAAAGAAGAATTGCTAATAAATGACCATCAAACCCACAAAGAGCACAAGAGGGTTTTTCCCCCCGGACTTTCTCTTATAAAAGAAAGAAGGTAAGAAAGAAGGTAAGAACTGCTAATAAATGACCATCAAATCAACAAAGAGCACAAGAGGGTTTTTCCCCCACAGCTAGCATTACCAACTTCTGAAAACAAACTCCAAGAGCTCTCAGCTACAGTATGCTATTTAGGCATGACCAAACTTAGACAGATGTCTTCAAAGAATCAAGACCAAAATACATGCTTCATTTCATGTGTGCTTTTTCATATATACACATATATATTTCAAACCAAGATACCCAAAATATTTGTGAACTAATCTCCCTACATCACCAGATAGGCATTTTAATGCATGCTCTGTAAGCACACTGTTGGCACCACAGAAAAAAAAAAAGAAAAAAACTCAGTGTTAGACAAGCTGATTTTGAAGAAAGATCAAGTGATAAAGACTAACTGAAAATTGCAAGTTGATCCTATGACTACAAACCTTGGCCACAGTATCAGTCATAAACAATTTCTAATAAAACAATGTCTAGTTGAGTTGTTCTTGCAGGGAAAAGTAGGTATTGGCATTCTCTGCAAATAAGTCTTCCCACTAAAATAACAGTTCCAATTGCTATGAGGGGAAAAAAAAAACCCTGTATTTCTTCTAACGCTTCTGATGTTAAACAACTGTGAACAAAGAACTGATAGGAGACAAACACAAGAACAAAAAACATGGCCTTTAGCGCTTGCTTTTCAGCCATAAACACAAGCAAGATTTAGAAGGAGGCAACAGTTTAGCACAAGTGTTTAGTAAATTGTTTAACAAATTTTCCAAGTATGGCATTTTGCTGCTTTTGTTCATCTGACAGGAATACAAAACACACATTGAACACTGTAAGCTGCATCTTACTTACTGAGCACTATTGAAACATGGGCTTTACTCCTGAACTCCACAACGCAGCACCGCTCCAGAATTACCACTTCACAGGCTTCCCCAGTCTACAAGAGATAAAGATGACAAAACGTTAGGGTTTGGATCCCAACAGGGCAGCCCGTCTGTCGGCGCGCACCCAGCCAACACAGGCGGCAGGGAGAAGGGCACCAGGGCAGATGGATACCAGCATTCCCTAATTACCGATCTGCGCCATCCTGCCCCGGCACAGTAAAAAGACTATATGGAAAACTAAGAAAAAAGTAGAACTCAGCAGCTTTTTCTTGTTGTTGTTGTTGTTGAAGTATTCGACGTTTAAATGCCAGCTTCATTCCTAAACAATTCGGACAAGTTCATCTTCTTCCAATTATATTTACTGCTGATGTCAAATTCTACTCAGGCAGTAGGATATTTTCAAGTGAACAGATCAAATACCCTAAAATACATGGATGTCCAACAGACATTTCTATTTTCATTTAAAAAGAATTCTTTACCATTACTTGGAAGCAAATGTTGTCTCCGGCCATGCAGCTCAAGTAATGTTAAGTGGCACAGACAGCTTACAGAGTGCAATGTGATACAAGTTACCCATAACCTTCCTCTTGGGAATGCTCTGTCGCCAAGACATAGACTCTCCTTTTAGCTTGAAGTATGTGACTCATTTTTCAGAGGAGCAAAACTATCAATCACTCCCAAGTCATCTCTTGTTTTCTTGAAGCTTTTAGCATCCATTTTTTATCCCTAACATGTGGCAGTGACTAAGTATAAGAACTATACCCCTATACTCTTCCTCACAGAGATGAGCTACACATCCCAGAGCTCATTCCCCATTGCCAAGTGATTCTGGAAGGCCTAAAGTAGTATTTTCCTTTCATGTTTCTTCCTCCAGTACTATTTGATTTCTAAAACCTTGAGCCTTCACTTCACATACTAAACACATAATGAATGACTTGGATTTTGTTTTGTTTTGCTTCACACCCCAGCTTGCCTGCTTCCGCTCTGTTATTTATGCAGAATTTAGAGAGGCTGCGAACTCCGTCTACCAGAACCAGGCACACATTTTTGACAAGTTTCTAGTTAGTCTTTAAATGGAACACCTGATCCTGCACTTTCTCACAAAGGACCTTTTACTCATCTAATGGCCATGGCCTTTTCACAAGAAGGAAACTAGAAAAAAAATTGATGCCGTTAAGTTCTAATTTTCAGAGTACCCGTTGTTGAGCAAACACCCTGCCAGAAAACCCTTATTTGAAAATGAGGCTAACACACGTAGATTCCTTCAAGAGAAGCAATCTGTCAGAAAAGGGAAAGTTATTTCAGAAGGTTACAAAGGCCTGACAACTGTGAATGCATGAAACCCTTAACTGAAATGCTTCTCTGAAGAATTTTTTGTCTTTTTTTTTTTTCCCCTCCTTCCCTGAAGCAGTAGCACAGATCAGCCCCTGGAGAAGGGACTCTTCCCTCACCAACATGCTCTAGAGAGCCTTTATTCCGTGAGCTAACGCCAGCACACACTGGGATGCACACCAGCCCCACAAAGTCAGCAGTGTCCGTGTTACAAGGTTATTCCCACAACTTCAGGAAGAGGTCATTAAAGACAGAAGGAAAAGTAGCAGTGGAGAAAATAATTGAAAGGAAGGGTTTTAGCTAGGAAACAGCTCATCAAAAGGGGCAGAGAAGATCCTCTTCCTTACGGAGGTCTCCAGCTGGCTTCTCTCCTCAGTTTTTCCCAAGTATTTTGCATTTCAGACCATACTGGGGCTGTATTTTGACCCCTTCCTTCAAAGCAGCAGTCTTTACTAAACTAATTCAATTCCCACATGCAAACTCCATCAGTTTCCAGAACAGAGAGAGGTGTTGCTTTCCACAAAGCAAACCCAAAGTTTGGACAAAGAACAGTAATTTATGTACACCACTGTACACTATTAGTGCAAGTACTCTCGGAAATACATTACGTAAGTAATACATGACCACTTTTAATGAACTATTAGCCCCCAAAATGCACCAAAAACAGGGAAAGGAAATGAAAGAACAGTTGTAGCACCTCATACATAAGTCAGCAGTATGATGCTCCCAGGTTTAATCGATTAATGCCTGCCCAAAACAAAGCAAGTGAGGTGCTTAGAGCTCTGGGCTTTGCTCTTAACAACACTATTTCAGCCATGCACCTCATAACCAAGTGGCTTATAAAATGCAATTTATGGTTCAGTTTCTGATTTCAGTCATTTGCACCTGAAATACTCAGGCTTGCAGTGACCACAGAAGATGCAAGGCCCTGGAAACAAGGCCTCTAACTTGCACGCCAGGCTAACCTCTCCAGCGCTGCAGAGGCAGGTCATTCACAAGGCAGGTTCAGGAGAGGCAAGAACATGTTGGCAGCTTACGCTGATACTATTGGATCTGTAAAGTTTCTACCATTACAAGAACCTTGCAGCAAATAAGACAACTCTGCAACAGAGTTAGAGGTTTGTGAACCATGCTAAACAGGAGGCTTTAGATATGGTTTCTTCTCAGAGATGCCATTTAATTCAAACTTCATTATAAAAGAGTAAAGCCATCTCAGCCAAACAAAACTTCTTATAGTCAAGATGAGCTTGTTTGAGAGATATGCTGAGTGATACTAAGCGATTTTAGTAGACTTAATAAATAGATATATCTGTTAATAGATTTGCTTAAAGTGATTTCTTGGCTATAATGACTGCCTGTGTGAGAGAACAGTAAGATGTGACATTTTTCTTGAGAGAAATAGAGTAGGAAAAAGTTGACCTTAACATTACCTTAAGGCTCTTCTATTGCCACCTTGAGCATGCACGCAAGCAGAGGAACACCCAGCAAAGCTATTTTCAGAAACTTGCCATCCAAGGAGTTGTTGGGTAACACAGAATCAATGCTAGCAAAATTGTTTCAGCCTTTAAGCTTTTTTGGCACTTCTTGCTTGTGGCTAGAGATCAGCACTGCTTTCTGTTCAGAACTTTTCAGTCACAGGCCTTCTCTTAGGGCGTCTAAATTCAACTGCAGAAGTTCATGCCCTTGCAACTGAAGCCATCCCCGTTGTTCTCGCTGTTTCCCCTCCTGCCCATTCTGCCTTGCTCTGCAGATCCTTCTGTCTTGTACACAGTGTGTTGCGCTCCCTTCTTACTCAATCTTTTTCTTTTCTTTCCAATCAATATACTGGCACATCATTCTGATTATTAGTGAAGTAAAATTCAGTAACACGGCATATCTGAATATAATTACAAAGTTATACGTGCAATTTTACAACTGATATCTTGCATTATAGTATATTCTTTTGGGAAAAGAAAATATACACATACAAAGTGACCACGAGCTCTCTAGCATCACTTACATGAACATGTACCAGGAACGCACAGGATCCCCCTTTGTGGTACCCTCAAGTCTCCCAATTCTGCAAAAGCAGATGCTCAAGAATGTGGCTCCACAGAGGCGAGCTTCTGTTGGGACCTGCGCCGGGTTTCTGGGAGCCGAGCCGGGGTTACAAGACACACACTCAACATGAATTTAGCTCTTGCTCCGTTTATTTAAGGCAATAACAGCAGTTTTGTACAGTCTCACCTCGCCCACGTGGCGTGCGCGCGCCTCACACAGCTCCCTATTGGCTACAGCCCACCTCCGTGCACATGTATCATTGGCTGGCGTTCTGTCTCCGTGCCCTGGACTACAACAGGGCTCCTCCCAATCGGTGGACCTCCCACCCGGCTCACTGCCCTCTTGCTACCGGGTCAAGGAAAGGGCAGGGGCAAGTCTCCACCTGAAGGCCTGGGTTGTCTCCCTCCGGGAGAGCATGGCCCCAACTCTCTAACCATTCCTCTATAAGCTTCATAAGCACTTTACACTCAACACTCCACAGGTTGAGATACCCTCAATGTGTTAAAGTCATTCCAACCAAGAGAGACTTTCACCCCATATCTGTCCAAAAAGCATTCGGTCAGCTGCAACAACTTGACCTCTTCTCATCCCTATGGTCCTCTTAAAATATTCATAACCCATAGATGAAACTCCACAAGCTTAGCTTTTTCTGCAAGAATTACATACGCAGTAAATGCCATCTGGTCGCAATGTAAAGGAGAGTTGCATGGTTTGGGGGTAACTTGGAAATTTGGAAAGGCCAGGAAGGAAGGAACACACTTGTCCCAGGCAGCACAACTCAGCGGCCAAGGCTCCAAGACATACATGGAGTGGAAACAGATTAGCACATAGCTAGCAAAAGATAACTATCAAATCATTAACAGGAACTTATATTAATGCATGTTCATCTCAAAACACTGCAGCTTGATGGTTTGATACAAACCTCAGAAAGGAAGGTTCAGGATATTTCAAGGCTTTCTGTATTTAAAGATAGCAGATGCCACAGCACAAATTCCTCTTTTGCGACAAATTTCTTCACTTCCTATGCCCGTGGAAGTTGGAATGAAACAACACAGCAACTTGAAATCAATTTGCAAACTTTCCCAAGATCTACGCTCAAGTACAATATACCATTAGAGAATGTGCAGTTACTTTTTGTATGTGCATGTGAGAACAAGCAGGGAAACCAACCAAGAAAGGAGAGACCATGAAAGAGCATAAGGCTGCCAGCACAGAAAACACGTGTCGCTACAAAATGGTGTTTGTGTCCCTCAAACATCCCAGTCCAACACTGAAGAGAATTTCCTCCCACCACAGACTTGGCAGCACTTTGAGCTATGCTCTGTCTAGCTCACAAAAGCTAATGAAAAAATGTGCAAATAAAATGACATAGGTGTAATCAAGGGACTTATTATGCATATCTGACAGATCAACTTTGTTCATCGGTATCTAAAGGCACTCCAAATTGTTCTCTTAAGTACATGACATGAGCTTATTTCAACTAGTATTTATTTATTTTTCTACGTTTCATTGTAATAACAGGATAACTCCTAATGATATGGTTTTCCTGCACATAAGAAAGCTGAAAATAAAGCATGTAATCATTTGCTACAATCCAACATGTCAGTTTTTACTACTGCATCATTCCTTTTTTTTTTTTTTTTTTTTTTTTTAATCAATAGCTTCCTGGATCAATCCAATTGCTGAACAACATTCAGGCCTCAAACTATTTCACCTGTCTTGGATGAAGCATACACTTAGCATGGCAAGAAACAAAAACCACAGAAAACTCCTAAAAGGTATGATTTGAAGAAGAAACTGATTCATAAATCTAACCAAAACATCCTAGCAATAGTGCTCAAATGGAAAATTCTTCAGAATATAAAATTGGAAAAAATAAAATACTATTTCTCTATTCACCTGGCCAAGTGCTTGGCCAAGCTTTACTATCCATAGGTAGCTGTAAATCCTAAGTAATATTCCTGCTATCAGCCACACTGCCGAGCACCTCACATGAGGCTAGTGAAGACCTCACCCTTTCTGTGGAAGCCTCTCTGTCAAGAGCTGTAGCAAAACACAGTTGACACTTGCTGTGGGCTTTGCTATGACTAACTATTTACATATAGGTGCAGAGCTGTACACAACTTGCCATATAAAGCAGCTTAATGGTATTAAACTGACAGCCATCACTCAAGCTCTAGATTCACAAGCTATGTGAAGTACACACCACATGGGAGACAAACACTTAGGCAAGTTTTCTGATCAAGTATTTTTGCAGTTTGGAAGTGGATAAAGCAACGGGCCATTAACACATCACAGCTTGAGTTACAGCAGGCGCAACTTGGGGTTGTTTCTAAAGAGCCAGCACTCAGTTGGTAGGTAGGTTATTGCAGACTCCAGCAATAATGGAGCAAGGAAAAATGAGGGCGGAAAGAGGAGCACACAGACTTGACAAAAATAAATAAAGCAAAAGTAAAAAGGAGCTTCTAATATGGTCAGAGTATAAATCCTGAGCAACTTCTGTATTCTTATAGATCTGCTTTGAGGTACCATGGCCATGGAGGCTCCAGCCACCTGCAGGAGCCCCGGTGCCTTGGGGAGCCTTGAGGGCCTCTGCCCTGCTGTGGGGCTGCTCCCTTCCCAGCGCAGGCTGAGAGCAAGCAAGGCAGCACGACAGCAAAGGCCCAGCTCGAGGCCCGTGTGCCACACAACCGAGCGTTCGTCACAGCGACTCTGATGGCAGAGGCAGCAGAGCTGTGATGGCGCAGAAACAGCGCGCCGCACAGCTTGCCTCACACCGGCCCATGAGCTTGTCAGGCCGATAGGAGCGCAGTGCTAGCGTGCGGAGTCACGCTTTGGAGCATGCCGCAAACCCAGCTCACCACCTACGCTTGCTATTTCAGTGTCAGCACAGATAAGCTTAATCACACTCCGTGGTTCAAACACTTTGACACAGATATTAAAAACCAGGCAGTGAGATTTATCGGGGTACTTTCATTCACAAATAGACTATTATTTCCAAGGAAAGTCTTAAAAAGGGCAGATACAATTCATTTCTGCCCATTATTGAAGAGAACAAAACTCATCCCTAATTCCACACTGACAAGCACCTGTGACATAAGGAAGCCATCTGCAGAACTCGAACCGCCCGCTTGGGCCCTGGTGAGCAGCGCTCAGCCTTCGCCTGCCCCCGCTGCCCCTCTCCCTGGGGAGGACGCCCGCGGAGGGGCCGCCAGCCGCGCTTCTGCAGGCCGCAGCCCCAGCCGCTCATCGCCATCCTCCTCACAAGGTGCCCATGCTGACAGCAACTCCGGCATCGCTTGCCAAAAACGCGTTCCCCCTGCGACCGACCCATCCTGCTGCACTGAGATACCCACCTCATGCCAGCAACGTAGCGCCGCTCATCCGCGTTCACGCGGCAGAGCCTTTTGACTTATAACATCAATAAACAACTCTTGCAGAACAGTTAAGTACTTCTAATAGACTATTACCTTTAACAAAGGCAAATACCTAAACCAAAAGTCATTTTCTTTTCATTTTTCGAATGCATTAGTAGTAATAATAGCAATGTACAAACACACATTCTCTTCACTCACACCCCATATTCCCTCATTTTAGGATGCACAAATATAATGAAAAAGGAAAATTAAACTGCTTCTACATTTTTGTACACAGCTGGAAACAATCTCAAATTACCCTTCCTACCTCAAAGGTAATTATATACAGTTCAGATACAAATTGGTTAAGTTTTTCAAAGTTGTATTTTGGTGCATACACCACATACCATGAATGATATGCTTTAAAGTGTTTTAGTCCCTTTCTTTTCTATTGTAGTTGTCTTTTAAGCAACAAAATTAAAAATCCTGTGGTTTAAGTCTCCGGCATGATTCCCACCCTACTATCTTTTACTCAAAACCGCTTAAAATGAAAATACAATTAGTAATGAATTATTAAGTAACATGTTGGCAGCTCACTAGCAGCTCCTAGCAGTGTGAGCAGTTACATCCCGAGAAAGGCACCAGAGCAGGCCAATACTGCTGCAAGGATGGCACCTTGGCAGCCCCCACACCACAGCAAGGCAGTTGCTCTCCCCATCTGCCCCTCTTATTAGTGTGTGGCAGATCTCTCAGTACCTGGCACTCTCCTCAAGCTTCCACCTCCTGAAGCAACAGTATCAAAAGTTTCTATTTTAAATATCAGTCCTCAGGCAGGGAAGAAGAGGGAAGAATTCTGAGAACTGAGAACAAAAAGTTCCAAAAATATATTGCTCCTTTTGCTACTTTTGAAAAAATAAAGAGTGCACATGCATGATGTTAAGACAAACTCCTAATTTTTCCGGGTCATAATTTCAAGTCAAGTTGCCTAATACTGCACTTGCCAAAGAGTCAACTAAAGCTTGTGTGCTGAAGGTAACAAATCACAAGAGCCTATACCAGGAAAGAGAGCAGGTACACACAAAACAGGCGATGAAATAAATTATTCCTTTTCCTGCAGGAAATAGGAAGATGATGGAAAGGCCACCAGTCACACCCCTTGGGGACAATTTCTCTGCACAGCTCATTGCACCTCACTGATGCTGAGAGGTTAACATAGTCCTGCAGGGTACAGTCTAGCTTGCAGAGATATTCAAGAATGCAATTTTATTTTCTGCTAAAGGAAGGAAAAAAGATTTCACTGAGGCATCAGGGAAACAGAGGTATTTTATTGGTTTTGGTACACTTGGCTACAACAGGAGACAAGGAGTTTCTCTTGGTACTTTGGATGCATGAAGCATGTTTCCTCACTTTACAGGTAGAACATGTCAAATGTATTGGCAGCCATTCTACTACAATTAAGCAACAATTCCAGCTCTGAATGAATAAAATCAAACGAGTCAATAGGTGCATGTATTCATTGCCTTATTGCATAGCAGTCATGAAACCAGAAGTCCTACCTGAACAGCTTCACAAACTTTGATATTTCCATTTTAGTTGCAATTTCAAACCAAGCGATACTTTGCTGACACGGCACAGTTAAGAGGAATGTATCTAAGCCTATGGCAGTTCTGGCCATTTGCCGACACTGTGACAAACTGCAAAAACTGAGAGTGTTTCAAGCATTGGAAGCTATTTGTCAGTTTTGTAGCTTTGACAGAGAAGCCCACAGCACAAGATTTAAACCAACTAGAATTGCCAAAGGACCATAGGGCCCCAATGACCCCCACTACATGCCCCTCAGTACCAAGGGGCAAGAACATGACCCAGGATCTACAGAGCAGGGGCAGCAGGGAGCTGCTGGCATGGGAGGAATAGCTATCAGAGTCCCTCTTGTAATGCAAGAAAAACAAAAATCAAAACACCCAGACAGCTCTGTCATGAGCATGGTCCAGTACAAGGGCAAGATGACACGCAAAACCTAAGAGACAACTGGGAACCAAGGCGAGCATGGGCTGTGCAGCCCCTGCAACCAAGAGAGCAAAGAAACCCGCTCTGCACTGTGGCAAGAGCCATGCTGTGCTGAACACCCCATGATGAACAGTTTTAGCTATTATTTAGCTATGGCAGTGTCCAAACAGGCTGCTAGCAAGCAGAAACAGCATCTGCTACCAGGCCCTGAAACAGGAAAGAGGCAGATACAGACTGTGAGGAAAAAAAAAAAAAGAAGAAAAAAAAAGTGAGCACATGCCAGGTAAAATACATTCAATACATTCAGCCCATGGTCACACCAACCCCCCTCAGGCTCCCTATCAACTCCAGCCCAAGCTGGGGGAGCAGTAAGTCTTGATGCTTCTGAACTTGCTTGCTGCAGATAGAGGGGATGCTTTGTGCCTGGCCCAAGCAGGCATGGCAGAGCATCCAGGAACACGTTCCCTGTGCATCCCAAGGGAAGCAGCGAAGAAGGTGGGGGTTCTGGGAAGAGCCCACCTCCAGGGAACTCGCACAGTGCTCCACACAAGCCCAGGAGTCTTGAACAGTGCAAACCACCAGCAGTTTCAAACCTACCAGGGAACTAAGTCAGATGTTTAATACCAACTCAGTTCCAAACCAGGTTACTATCTGGCAAGAAGCTCTTCAACAAAAGATGGCTCAAATGGATAGACAAAAAACAAACAAAAACAAAGGAAAAAGGCCATAACTGGAAACATGTACTTGAAGTAGTTTCTTTTGGTAACTATCCCTCCTTGCAAAACAATCATCTCAAACACCGTAATTTAATTAGATTATTCATAAAGGTAGTTTTATGACATTTCATTACCTGCCCTTATTTCTGAATTTTGGTCACATTAAGAACAGTAATAAGCTCCATCCACACTATCTTACCTGTGCTACTTTGAGGTTCATGTTTCACAAGACCAGTGAGGAACATTTGGTCATAATTCATGTTTCAAGATTTAGAACAAGACTGCTTCTTCTGCCAGGCTTTGACAGTCACAATACATCAAGATAAAAATAAACGATCAAGAACTTTATGAGGACATAACACTGTAAGTGGCTCCAGCTGTCACTAGTCCTAATGAAAGCTCTGTGCTTTTAGATAATGTGTCACCAAGGCACACAGATAAACAGACCTTCCTGTTGAACTAAGCAATTGCTAACAGCTTATCTTGATTATGGAAAATAAATTAGGGATTATGGTTTTCTTTTACAATAATTCTCCCCATCTGAAAACCAAATTGCAAAAAAAAACAAATAAAAATGGCTACATATACTCCGAAACATCTATTTGTAAACCATCACAGTAGGTTTTTTTTTTTTTTTTTTTTTTTTTTTTTTTTGTTAATATCATGGCAATTTGGAGGTTTCAGTAATTTCATGACTCATATGACTGCTATGATTTCATTCTGTATATGCAGGAGCTTTCAGTATTGCTAATAACTGAAATACCAGCAGTGTTGCATACACCACTTGCTGGATTTTTAGATAAAGATTCCTAGATTTTTACTTTGTGCTTCATAACACAACCAACTAGATTTACAATAAAATGCTATTTTTAGTATAATATGATCCTAGCTTACTCAATGCAGCCTCTCCACCAAAACATTAGTTACAGGATAGCTACCAGCTACTAAAAGTGTGAATGAGGCGAATAGCACAATACGGAGGGGGAGTCTCTGGTTTAAGAGGCCCTGACCACAGGTCTGCCTCAAAAAGGTCATGGTAATGCTGTGCACTGGATGTATTTGAACCCGTGCATAGCAGATACACAGTGTGGAACAGCTACATTAGACCCAAAGTCCATTTCTCTGCCCACAAGGGCCATAAGCAAGAGCCCAGTGAAGACAAACAGGGCAGCCCCATGCACTATTGTCAGCCCCCACTTCTTTTTACATCAGGGCTTTTTATTCCAATTTGTGTTCCACTCATTCACCCTCAGTGAAGCTTCCCTGCCCTG
Source organism: Tinamus guttatus (assembly GCF_000705375.1). The sequence continues at coordinate 173,508 of NW_010589854.1, forward strand.
AAAGCACCATCTTTTCCGTTTTCCATCTCCACTTGTAGTGCCCAAAGCTCCCTATTACAAGAAACTCCAGTACACTCACCACCTTTTTACACACACACAAATACCTTCTGTTCACTTGGAACACAGTTCCCATTGGTTTCCACACACCAAGATCTTGCACTGAAAGAGACAACATTAACTCTCATCTCCTTCAAGCCTTCCATCCTTTATGCAAGATTTTTTCCAGAACCCACCTTAGCCCTCATCTAAGAGGAAGAATCTTATTCTTCATCATTTCTTGCACTGACAGCTCCCAAAGCCCTTCTCAAGCTTATTTTCTACACATATTTTTAACAGGGGAAGAACAGATCTGCAGAGTTTATTCTTGCATGACCGAACTCTGTTTTGTTCCTTTTTCCTTTGCCAGCAACTCCTAATGCTCCATTTGCTTTTTGGCCACAGCTGATCATCCACTCATTCATCTGATAAGTGGATGATCGCTACCAATTCCCCTACAGATTTCATCCCCAAGCCTAAAGAAAATTTTGATCATCTTTGCCCACATGCATTACTTCATATGCCAAATTTCATCTGCTATTTCATTGTCTAGAGATTTACACTTTTAAGTTCATCATAAAATTATCCACATTTTCCCTCCACCCTAAATATCTGGTAACTTAGCAGCATCAACAAGGTTAATCACCTCATTGCCTCACCTTCCTTTCCTCATCATTAATGTACACATAGCCCTGCTGAGGTGCCCCACTACACAGCTGCCTAGATAAAACAGCTTCTAATCCCCCAACTTGTCCTCAACTAGTCAGCTTCGGCAGCCTCCATTCCAATGCAGCAATCCTTGGAAATTCAGTTTGCAGTAGGTCAAAAAGATGACACTGAGGGACAAATGAAGGGTTTAGGTGTACATAATGTAAACCAATATACTTGCATATATAATTTCTTATGCAGCCTTGAAAGGTTTTTCAGGGATCATGCAGATTATTCCTTGATTTAAATGGTAAACAAACTGCATAGAGTTATTCAAATATATTTAAAACATGAACATCTTGAATGACAACACATAGTGCAGCAAAAACAAGGTATTTAAACATTTAAAGTTTAGACAAGAACAAGTCTGAATTAATTCCACTTCTTGGCTTCTAACTAGCAGTATGTTGCTCATATTACCCTCACTGAAAAATTTTTTTCAAGATCCAGTTTCAGTCTACAGAACTGCATGATGACAGTCTCAAGCCTTTAACCCGCCCCAAAATACCTTTCATTCCAGTTCCTTTCTAAGTTATTCCAATGTGTTTCCAAAGGCTTTTCCAAAGCCAAAAGCAATTCAAAATTGACTATATGCTACTAAATGAAAAGTCTGAAATAAAAACAAAAATGAATTAGTGACTTGACTAGTTCGAATCACAGACTACCAGTGGTAATATATCCCATGTACATATTTAAAAATATCTCCTGTTCTTTTGATACACGGACCAATGGTGATGGTGACTTATTTTGAAGGTACACTATGATTTCCACACAAGCTTTAATCTCTCCACACAGTGTTTTTGGACAACAACAACAGAGTATTACTCAACATGCCCAGGGCAGAGTGCTAAGAGACAATCTTGTGCAAATAGCTGGAGGCCCTAAGAGGATCCTAAGCAGATCTATAAATAAGCTTCCCAAACTGTCTCCAAGAAGCTCTGACCCAAACTCAATCAACTCCAACTTCTATTCAGTCAATCAAATAATTTTTTTCTAGGTGTCTTGGTTTGAAATTCCCTCCTGCTCCCCCAGGCTTTTACCCCTGCCCTCCCTTTTCTGCAGGAGCTAGAGGCAGCACAGCCCTCCAGAGACCCCAGCACCAGGGCACCAAAAGCAAGAACACACACACTCCACAGGCATTCAACTCTATTGAGGGCATGGGAAGATGGACAGTATTTTTTTCCCACCCCCCAAAAAAACCCACCAATTTTTATTTTACTCTTGCCTTATGACCAATACAATCCTGGCACACAGGAGACAAGGGGAGCAACTCACGCATGGGCTCACTGAGGCAAAGCCTCCAGCTCCCCATTCACAACTCCCTGAGCTCCTACCCCATCTAACATCAACTCAGAGGGGCTTTCTAAACCTTATCCATTTTAGCTCTTAAAAAAAAAAATCCTGTCTTTCCCTTGTAGTTAAAAATACTATTCTAACATAAATGTGGCATTGACTTCCTCATCCCAGGATTATGTTCCAGGAGCTCTTGTTCAACAGGGTCTACAGGGTCTACTAAAGCAGTGATGTGAAATCACAGGAGCAAGATGTCTTGCTATTTGCAGACAGAGTTTAAAAAATATATACTTTTTTGGAGTTAAATATCAAAATGAATGGTGGTATTATATAAATACTAATCTAATCCCACTTTGTTAACGATCTTATCAATGTTGGAGAAGTAACTACCTCAAAATTGCAACATACTTACATACCTTAACTAGAATATCATGCATTTGCATTTTAGGATATTGGCAAAATTAACTCAGCAGAGAAACATACAGGTGAAGGGACAGACAAAGAGTACATTCAGGCATCCAGTAGATCTGAGATAAAATTACCTGGTACTAGTTGAGAAACTTCTCCAAGCAGTCACTCAACCCCTAATCTCTCAGGCCTCCCTCCAGGGCTACTAACCTAACAGCTTAAATTCACTGCTCTGCTACGCACCCCAAACACACAAGCCATAATATAAAAACTGCTGGCTCACTATTGCCCCACCACCACCGCAAACCAGCTCCTCTCCTACTGCACCAGTGATGCTCAGCTGCCCAACTCTCACCCCAGGAAATGGCTGCTGGACCCTTTCCCCCCCCCCCCCCCAATATAATATGCAAACAAACTCCTTTAAGAATATATTTTTTAAAGCTTTGAATATTGATATTTTCATTTCAGACCCTAAGGAAGCCTATGTGACTGCATCTTGTCACTTTACTCAGCTGTACCACTACTTACCAGTTTAAGCAGGCACCTCATTGCATGCTCCAAGAAGCTTAGCACCTTGAGTCCTAATACTAGAAAATAAATCATGTTTTCAAAAATCTGAGGTGTGCTAAGATCTTTTACGTTACTTAGCCAAAATTTTTCTACAAGGATCTGCATTCAACCAAGTTTTCACTTGTACTAAGACCTAGCCATGCTTCCTCTGCATGTACATCTTGATACAAATAACCTTAATATTTCAAAAAAGCCAAGCCTATTGTGAAACCATAAAATAGAGTCTGCAGCCCATGTTTGTAAACTGCAGCTGAGCAAATGTTACCTGAAGTCAATCATGTGAAGAACAGAGGTGCAGCTAACAGAGCCTTCCACCAGCCATTCAGACACTCAAATATTCTGGTGTCACGCTCCGTATAAAAACCAAAAGCAGAAACACAGACATTGTGTGAACAACGTGATCACCTGAAGACCGTCTGCTGATTCAAAGAAGAATGGGTATCAAATAGTGCCTTACTTACATCTAATACTACTGTTTACATGTCTCACTTGGATAAGGAAATTAGAGTCTACATCACTGTAAGCTGACTATGAAGAACAAGCATAGAATGGTTTGCTCAAATTAACTGTAAACGACTCGCTGAAACATATCCAAAAACAAAAACCCTTCCATGGAATCACAATACAAATATTCAAATCAATTCAATACAGCAGTAACTTCCAGAACAAAAAGCAAAATTATTCCTAAAGCTTTTAGTTTCACATACGCACAAGCGTGCTTTGTTCAAAGCCATCTACTAATTAAAGCAGTTCAGGGTTTTACCGTAAAGTGGGAAGAGACATCTAGATGATTAGTAATTTCACTTTTTCACTTTTAACAGATGCTGTTAAGTCCATGGTATTATAAATGGCTACAAGGATATTAAGCAACTCCCATGCAAAGTCACCCAGTGGTATTTAGACAGAGACACAAACAAATTCAAGGTGCAAATTGTCAAGAATTATTTATTTTCCCAAACTGGAACTGCAACTCATCAGGTAATGCTAAGGAAAACAAACTTTTCTGGGACTGACTTCTCTGAACAAATGTGCAGCTAAGTTAAACCAATTCGTATTGACTTTTTCGGCATATTACATTCAAGGTGTTCACTCATTCTAAGCTTCATAATGATTTCTTCCATTTTCCTGACATTATCTTTTCTTTCATTTTATGTGAACTCCTACAGAAGACATTCTTGTGTGCTCTATCCCCTCCCACCACTAAAGAAACAAAATCCAAAGCCCTAGTAAAACCACATTGAGACATCTGTAAACACATAGGAAACACACAAAATCCATACAATTAATATACCAATGGATGACAAAAAAAGTACTTAGAGAGTAACCAGAGATGCCTTTCATTTTTACATGTGAAAATATGAGCTTGGATACAAACCACAAGTTGGAGTATTACAATAATGCCATCCTAATGTATTATCCATTATTATAACCATGCAGGACCCCTGCACAATGCTGTTGTGCAATTCGACTTGAAGAAACTAATTCAAAGAGACTTCATGAACTAGCATCAGGAAAAGCTTAGCTGTAACTTCAAAATGTTGATGTGCAAAAACTCTCGAGTGTCACCTGAGCAGTCCAAGAGAAGAAACCATCACTTACTTATACATATATGTACACGTATACATAAGCAAACATTCATTCTGATTTTCATGCCCTCCTAGGTAGAAGTCGGTCAAAGTTACCTCACCACAAATGCGAACTGCTTCTAAAAGTAATGAAGACTACACTGAGGGTGGGGTAGAACAACAACAATTTTAGCACTGTGGCACAGCAGGCTTGCTAAAAAGGAAGAAAATCGCTTCCCTTTTGGCACTTTCGGTTGGTTGGCTTTTCATTTTTGTTTTTCATGTTGCACTTGCACATCTTTACACAACATATTTTAAAAGTTCACTGGCAAACATGCTTTGGCTTCATGCTCATTGAGTAGACATAAAATATAATAACCTTTATCTTGCCCTTTTACATTTTCACCCCTCTCTGGTTATAAGACAACAGTTTCAAGTTCCTGAAACAATTATTTCAAATACTCAATTACAAATAGCCATAATTAACTTCCCTCAAAGTATTTTTCAGAACAAAATTCACAAGATTCTTTTGGTAATAGCCATGAATGTAAGGCACAGCTGAAAACATGGGATTAAACATGATGAAACTGTACAGTGCTCTGGAAATGTTAACTCTTACTGGAATGTAACAGCCTAGAAACTCGATTCAGCAACAAGTTCAACCTTCATCTAGTCTTCACAACATTCCCTTGAAGCTGCAAGCACTGATCTCAAGCTGAGCCAGGGGAAGGGATGCTTAACTTTTAGCACTAGCACCAATTGCCAAATATTTTCTGGAACGCATTAGAAATGCTTAAGGGCAATTTCACCACAGTCGCCTCCCAGAAGAAAATAAAGTCACAGGCAACACTTGTGCACACCAAAATAAGTCGCAATCCTATTTTAAAAAGTCGATGCTTATTTGTCTAAGCATTCAACTCCACACAAACACAATTAAGCATGCCCACAAAATACTACAGCTGCACATGCAAGTTACCCAACTGTAAGGTTGGACAATGGCAGCACTGAAGTGTTGCAGGTATTAGCCCCTTTTTGATTTTCATCACATCATTCCTTTTCCACACTGCCAAATCCTTCTAAAACCAATTTTCATCAGTAGGCCACCTGCAAAGCGCACACTGTGTGTGCAAACACTCTTGATGCAAAACAAGTTTAACATTATTTTTCATGTTGGCACCATCTAAGGCAAAACAGAAAAGTGTTCCCAAAAAACACATCACAAGCAGGTCTCAATCACATTCAAAAACCATTCACTGCTTCATGCATCATCTCTCTATAATTACTGTGCCTTAAATACTTAGGGAAGTCTAAGACATTCCCCATAAAATTGTTGGGAAAAAAAAAAAAGGATGATGTAAAGGGCAGCCAACAATCAAGGGTATAATAAAATAACACATTAAAAACAGTACACAGTTTACACTGTTGCATAGAAACCCAATAAAAACACCAAAAACATTGACTTCAGTACCCAAAGTGTCCATCATCATTACTACTACTGCTGTTGCTGCAAATGCCAAGGTAGCTAACGGTGCCTTTTAAAGCATTATGGAAGATGCACACTTATCATACCAAGATGCTGTAATCACATTTGATGGGGAAGGAAGAGGATTTACAAGCTGAACATTTGCTCTTCACAAAAGAGAACATAAGCAATTAATGCAACTGTCATCTCTTTTCCCCTCCTACCTACACTTTATTACATTGTAGGCTTGAAACAGCCTGGTAAAATCATATGGTACCCAGAGCAACACTGCTGCCAATGCGCTCTCAATTCCTCTGGCCAAGCAAGGCCAAGAGCTCCTCCACCCCGAGTCCTTGATCCAAAGATGTGACTGCATGCAGCATCTTGGAGTGATTCTTGTCCTCACCAGGTTCCCATGTACTCAAATTTAAGCTAAATCACCAGATAATTAAATAACCATGCTTGCAATTCTGAAACAACTTGTAAGAAAAAAATAAAATAGATATAACTCCATGTTTTCATTCCTAACGGCTTTCCTCCTGCATGAATCTTGTCATTAGTACTTATTGCCTGAAACGAGCAAAAGAACAAAGCTTGACCTTCAGACAAGTCCACTTCTACAAAGAAAGGAGTTGCCCCATCACTGCGGGCAACTGCATAGAAAATATAAAACAAGATATCAAGTGTTGCACTTATCAAGAGAGGTAAAGTTACGTGACCAGGCAATGAGGCCAGGCTTCAGCCACCTCCACACACAAGAGCCCAGGGGACAACACAGGACACAAGTCCTTGCAGAGAGCAGCTTGATGGGAAGGAACCAACACCACCAGTGAGAGAAGGCTCCAGAGAAGCTCTTCCAAACCGAGCTCTGGTCTTGTGCCTGGTTGGAGCACTTGTAGTCAGGATCTTCACGTGCCAGCATTTGCACTGCTAGCCACACAAGCAGCTTAATTTGGATAGAAAGAAAACAAAAAAGAAACACCACATGCTGCAAACATGAGAAAACATATGAGAGATCAAGCAACTTGGGGCTTGAGAAGATTTTTTTTCCCCTCTTTCCCAGGCCAAAAGAAGCTCTGTTAAACACATACACCTCAAGACCAATAAGGACCAACAGAATAGCTGCTCATGCAGAACATGGTTGTACAGGATACAAAATCCCAAGTTCCAGCCTTTGCTGCTACATCCAGAGCCAATAAAGCCAGAGTCCTGCCCAAGTCGCACCAGCACTTGGGTTTCATTTGTTATAAAAGTCAAAAAATCAAGCCAAATTTACAGGTTTATCTACAGTCTTAAAGAATAGAACAAAGTATAACTATACTAATAGCCTATGTAACTACTATCATGTCAGAGGGAAAGAAAGAAGTTAGACTCATTTTATGTCACCTCATCCTCAGAAATATGCACAACCACTCTTTGTTAATTCTTTACCAGCAGACATGGCTTAAAATTCATTTCCTAAACAAGCAAAAAAGTTACAGAAAAACAGATTCAGCTCTCCAGTACATCTTATGCTGTGCAGCATTTAAGAGGAGAACTACAGCTAACATTTAATCTCTTGTGCCATTTCTAAATTGACCCATACTAAGCAATTTTTTGAAATGCAGCTAGAGTTTAATGCAAACAAGAGCCTTGGAATATTAAACAACAGTATCCTATCCATCTGTTTTTACAGACATTACAAAATATGTCTGCTTTCAAGCCTGACTCCTCCACGTTCTCCTGTCAGTAGCGAGACAGCGTGTTGGCATCCTACTGCTGATAGAGTCAGGGAAACTGGGTTGTCTAAGAAACACGCAAGATTTAAAGACCTATATTTTATTGCAGTGCTGAATAAAAAAAATTAAGAGAATTTAAGAGAAACTGAAAACTTCTGCTCCAGTATCAAGCTTGGTTTCATCACAGTTGTTCATCTCTTCCCTAGCTGAGCACGGCAGCTCTACAAGCAGCACCGCAGAAGGGAAAGCAGCACCACTTCTGGAGCTAGATTTAAAGGCACTTCTTCCTCTAAGACATTTCTCATTTCCATAGCTATAAAATGCATACGCATATGAACTTTTCAATAGTCACAGTGTTATGAATTGCCTTTATTTTCCTTCTTAATTGGTCCCTCAAAAGCAATTCCTTTCTTGTGTACACTCTATTCGAAATAGATTTTGTTAGTAGTTGCTGGCTAGGCTATAATATTTAACCCAAATACATTAATCCCGAGTGAAAACACCATGTTTCTTGTGCCACTTTAAAGCTCCTTGCACCAGGTTTTACAGATATATTATTCGTAATTAAACTTCATCCTACACTTTGATTCTACCTCATTACTCTCGAGGCATTTTTGCTCTGGCTGCCCCCAACAATATATTCCAACTTCGGAAAGTTTTGTCTTGGCTACCACCCCAAGAGGCACCCTACAAAGCAGTACCACACAGCCCATGGACTTTCAGGCATTTCCATCCAGCATCTCTGTGGATCCCAACTGCCCCACTTCCTTCAGAGGTGCCGAGAGGCCGGCGCAGCCCGAGGCGCCGGCGCCAGGGGAGCCGCAGGCTGCTCGCCGAGGGGCTCCTGCAGCCCCACCGCTCGCTCCGGCACCCGCGGGAGCTTTAACTCGCCATTGCAGCCAGCTTAACACCTCCTAAAAACAAGTGTTTCTCCAGATAGGAATAACCACCACCGCCAAGTAACATTAATGCAATAGCTTGATAGGTTTTCAAGAACTAAAAGGTAGATTAAACCTTCACATCTCTTCCTCTATTTCCTGTTCCACCCCCCGCCCAAGAAGGAAAAACACTATAAATTCAGTATAATTTCCACTAACATAGTAACACAACATAATGATCATGAATTTCATTCCCCTCGTAGGACGACTGTAGCAGGCAAAAACACAACAGTGGCAACTCCACACCTTCCCCTTTGCACCCCCAGTGTTACTACAGGTAGTCACACTGTAGCACCAGAAGGCAGTAGGAAAACCAACTAAGAATATGTATGCTGGTGCTTTATATTTTGGCTTTGTCTCACATACCACTAAATTTACTAGGAATAAAATAATTTCTTAATCAAGGTTATAAAACAGATGTTGCCATTGTCAAGCAAGTATCACAACAAAATACTCCAGAAATTGGTGAATATTATGGGTGGAAGGTAAGTTGTCATTTTCTATTTCCAGTATAGGTTCAATGACACGTCATCACGAGCACAGTGCAGCCTTGTCGCACCAAGATTGCTCTGCCTGAGCAACGCATGGTGCAGGTGGCACCACCAAGCCCTTCGGCTCCTTCCATCCTAGCTCATTTTGACCCAGTTTGGGCCCCATCCAGTACCAGTCCCCCCAAGCACCACAGACCCCGCACACCAGCGGCCGCCGCGCAGCAGGGACCAAGCCTGGCCCCCAGGGCCAGGACAACTTGCTCTCCAACAGCAGCACCTTGTTGTTCTGCACAGCCACGCAGCCCAGCTTCACCCACAGGTTTCAACCACTTGCTAAGACGACCTGATCATTTCCATTTATTTCAAATTTACTGTAAGGTTACAAAATCAAATTAGTCCACAATCTGTTTGCACTTTAATGGTTTCTCACAGCCAAACAAAGTGGATTTATGGAATTTTTTTAAAAGCTTAGAAGAGTGATTTTCTAGAAAGAGATAAGTAAGGAGAGGATTGCTTAAAGAAAAGTGCTGCACAGACCTAGATCATACAGGACCTTGCATTTAATGCACATGTTCTAACATCAACTATTAATTTCCTGGATTGTTTCCCAATAAAACTTTCATTTGGCATTCCAGTAAAACACGTCTTTTGAACTTAGGTATGATGGACTTCGAGGCTATGCATTTCAAGCTCAGAAAAGATGAAAATACCCTATTAAAAGGCCACCATCAATTAACTGATGCCTTGGAAGCAGTTTCAATTTCTCTGGACAAGTGGAAAAGGAAAAAAAAAGGAAAAAAAAAAAAAAAGAAAAGGAAGAGCAGCCAGGTAATAGCTTTATGTCCTTGACCAACTGCCTTGGGCCTGTGACTGGAATAATCACCAGCTCTGTGCTCCAGCCCAGCTGCCAGCAGTTTCTGAAGTCCTGCACACACAACAGTCAGCTGTTCCGCTGACATTTGAGGTTCTGCAGGGAAAAAAAGCACTTAATCCTGATTGCTCTGAGATGTCATTGTAAATCCAAAGAACATCTGCCTCCAGGCTCACTGATCAGATATAAGGTTTCATTTTTTGTGTAAGGTAATGTGAGCCTGCAATCTGCTTTTGGCTTCACCTGTTCTTCAGGAAATAATCACCATATTAGCATTATGAATTGCCAAAACATTTGCATAAAGCAACAGCTTCCTTTAACAGAACACACACAGCAACTCCACAGCAATACTCAGCCCGGCCATCACAAGGTTCTACTACACTGCAGCAAGGAGTCTTTGATCAAGACATGAAAAAAGCCACACATGACTAAAGATCACAAGAACAAGACTAGTAGCAAGACTAAAACCCAAGCAGCACACTGAAATACACAGGGGTAAAGCATTTCATTCATCTTTACAATTCTTTAAAACAAACACATGTGCCACATCTTACCTGGATATACAGGAATAAACCTGGAAAAAACTTCCAGCTTAACTTTAATTAGCTTTCCAGCTTCTCCAAGGCCAACTCTGCTCCTTAATCATGTTATGGAACCAAGGTATCTTTTGCAGGGAGTTTCTAAATTTCTGCAAGCCAACACTTCATTTTGCCTGATGCTCAGCAGGTTCATGGGGGAGCCTCAAACCCAACCTGGGCCCGCCACACAGCAAGTACCACAAGCACTTGGAGGAGCCCAGACCCAAATCAGCAGCGTATTCTGGGGGTGTCAGGCAATCTCCCAAGCAGTTACTGAGATTATGAACTGCCATTTCTGGAGTCTAAGACGCTGCTAAGTAGTTGTTAGCTTAGTTCACAGAAGGCATCCAGACTCTCCCTTTCTAGACAGAAGTTAGAGATGCTGGCCAATCTCCCCATTTCCTACCGTCTTTCTCCTCAAACACTTGTACAACTCAAGCCCCTGAGACAGCAATTGCTTCAGGCATCAGTAGTTTCAGGGTAGATAAATAGTGAAAAACAGCACTGTTACAGCACAGTTACAGTCCAAATATTCCACTAGATGCCAAAAGCAGATTTTCAGATCATAGATATACATTAGTTTGTAAGGATAGCAGAACTCAGCTCTGCCTCAAATTATTTACCACAAAATTCTTCACTGAATGGTTCCCCCCTAACAAACACACTGCCATAACGCTACAGTTAAATAACCAACCATCAGATTGAAGTTAAGTTCCTTGTGCTTTTCATTGTTCAGCTTTCATAATAGTCACCCTCTGCATCTTGGAGCCTGCTGGGTTTTGGTCACATAGCCTTGATTTACTTCACATCTTTCTCCATTAAGAGAAATTCTTAATGGAGCCACATCCCTTTAGTCACCCTGAACTCTCCTTACTTCTCCCAGCTAAACCAGCACCTGCCTCCCTGCCACATAGCACAGCTTTATCTGCAACATTAAAGGCTTCCACTGATGTCCAAGGATGAGAGGGAGCAGAAAGTCCTTCTGCTTGTTCAAAATCACCAGGCAGAATTACTGGCACTGCTTGGGAGAAAACAAGGCGCAGCAGACTCAAGTGAAGAGGAGCTCTCCTCCTAGAGAAGTCTAGGAACAGAAGCCAGAGACCTCTGAAGGATTGAACCCAACCTGGAGGACGCCTTAGAAACATCAAAAATGTTCAAGTTCTCCTCTTAGCATCTTGAGCAAGGTTCATCACCGACAAATTTATACCCAGTTTACTGGACAAAGAACAGCTTGACCCAATTTTCTTGTATGCATGGCTATTGATATATCGATGACAAACTACTCCTCTATTCCACCACCACTTGGTCACACTTGTGCTTTCTGAAGTGCTACTATCACTATGCAGGGATTCACAATCAAATCACCTAGCTCAAACTAAAATTTAGACTTTGAAAAGGCAGAAAAATAATTACGATGATCCATACTATATGGAAGTGTAGATCTGGTCCTTTTTTTCTTCTAATTACTATTTTGATAGGCCCCCAACTAAAATATTTGCAAAGTACAACTCAAGTTCATAGCAGATATAGTATTTAAAAAAAGAAAATTGTATCATTTCCCATTTTAAAAACAAGCCTCATTTAAACATCCTTTCAGAAGAATAAAATACTGCTCCTTCTCCTGCCACAACCCACCTCCATTCCAAAGCAACTAGGTCTAGAGTGTCTTCTCATAAGGAAAAAAAGGTTTTCATGGCTTTACAAGTTACTAGGGCTTCCCTGTAATCTCCTGAAGTTTAGGCTGAGGACTTAGTTAAATTACATCAAGATTGCAAAGCTCTAAAAACTCTTGGAGCACAGAGATGCAGCACTCCAGAAGGCAGAGAACTGTGCGCTGGCCGTGTTGCAGTGAATAAATGAGAAATCAAAACTGCAGAGTTGTCTCATTACTTAATTTGTCTCCCCTGTGGATATTCTTCTCTTGGAGGAGGAAGCTGAAAAGCTAAGAACACCTCTGTTGCTGAAGAGAAGCCGGCACATGACAATTTAACACAGCTTACCTCCTCGGGTAGCCCTGCACTGAATACACAGAGAAAACTAAACATTCATTCTCTTTCTAACATCAGTCTCCATCTTTCAAAAGATGAAAACTGTATGAACTATAGCAAAATTAACATGCATGGAGCTCAACCTGGGAGTGGATGATGAGCGAGTTGAGAGCTTGTAGGTTAGGGTTAACGTGGGAAACACTGTGGTGGGTGTCTGCTACAGGCCACCTGACCAGGTGGAGGAGATTGATGAGGCCTTCTATAGTCAGCTGAATCTTGCCTCACGGTCACAGGCCCTGGTTCTCATGGGGGACTTCAACTACCCCGACATCAACTGGAAGGACAACACAGCCAGGCACAAACAGTCCTGGAGGTTCCTGGAGGTTTCTGCAGTGCGTTGATGGTAATTTTTTGACACAACTAAGGGAGGAGCCAATGAGGAGAGGTAGACTACTGGACCTCATACTAACAGATAGAGGGACTTGGAGATGTGAAGGTGGGGAGTAGCCTCAGCTGCAGTGACCATGAGTTGGTGGAGTTCAGGATTCAATGAGGAGGAGGCAGGGCTATAAGTAGCCTTGCAACCATGGACTTCAGGAGGGCCAACTTTAGCCTCATCAGAGGCCTCATCAGAAGAATCCCACGGGCTAGAGCTCTAGAAGGCAGGGGGGCCCAAGAGAGCTGGTTAGTTTTCAAGCGGCACTTCCTCCACGCCCAGCAGCAGTGCATCCCTGTGTGTAGGAAGGCAGGCAGAGGGGGCAGGGGCAGGCGACCTGTGTGGATGAGCAGGGAGCTTGTGGCCATGCTCAAGCAGAAGGCAGTATACAGAATGTGGAAAAAAGGACAGGCCCCCTGGGAGAAATACAGGAATGTTGTCAGGTAATGCAGAGATGCAACAAGGAAAACTAAGGCACATTTGGAACACAATCTGACAAGAGATGTTAAAAATAACAAGAAAAATTTCTTCAAATATATTAACAGCAAGAGGAAGATCAGGGTAAACATAGGTCCGCTGGTGAACGGAGTGGGTACCCTGGATATGAATAACACAGAAAAAGCAGAGTTGCTGAATGCCTTCTTTGCTTCAGTGTTTCCCAAGGGCAGCCCTTTAGAGCCCCAGGCCCTAGGGACAAGA
>NW_010589854.1:188600-207493 GCF_000705375.1 Tinamus guttatus
AAAAATTTCTTAACAGTGAGGGTGACAGAGCCCTGAAACAGGCTGCCCAGAGAGGTTGTGAAGTCTCCTTCTCTGGAGATCTTCAAAACCCGCTTGGACACAGTCCTGTGCCACGTGCTCTAGGTGACCCTGAGTGTGCAGGGGGGTTGGACTAGATGACCTCTAGAGGTCCCTTCCAACCTTAAGCATTCTGTGATTCTAAGCTATAAATTTAAATAGAGGGAAAAGCCTTTCCCAGTTTCAGCGTGACTTCAGCCAACGTGAAGCATACACAGGGTGATGATAACGCAACTATCAACCTATCCTAGAAACAGGGTCTGAAAAATGATGGGAAAGTACTTGATTAAGAAATAGAAAGTCACATTTTGGTCCTCCATCAAGGCAGATTCACAGAGACATAGAGTAACACTTTTTTTGTTTGTTTGTTTTTAAGAAAAAACACACACACACACACACACACCACATGTGCACTCTCTGAAGATCCAGACCCAGAACACTAATTTTAACTAATTCTGCCACTAGTCTGATGCAACATCACGGGCTCCTGAGTTTCCCACACAGTACAGGAAGATGAATGTTACTTTTGCAACACTGTTGGAACTAAAGCTGAGAACTGCATAAAATACCACTAAGGTTAAATAAGATATTTCCATGATTAAAAAAATAGATTGTGACATTTGTGTCTTTTTATGCAGGACATAATAAATCAAACCAAGCTGGCTCATCTCGAATGCAGATGCTGCAGCTATAGCTAGTAATAGGATTACTTCTTTCATATTTCTTAGGAAGACAAAATTGTCTTGTCATTACAGAAACTGAGTAGTAAAACCAAAAGGTAAAAATCCTAAACTCTATTCTCGAATACATCTGTGCAGATCTAAAACACACCACCATTAAGGTCTATCCATTACAGCAACCATAGTGCAAGCAGATTACACCTTCCACAGTTCCTTGGCCCAAAGCAAGGTCAGAATCACATTACCATCATCACAGCAGTTGGTCATTTGTCATGAAGAATCAGATTCTGTGAAGAAAAAAAACACTTTCATCTGAAGTTTAAATTACACAAAGGGCTCTGTGGAGCTCTTGGAAGCAGCTGCACCTTGCATTGCTCCCACAGGCTTGGGATAGAAAGACTCCTCTCTTGCATGAAGGGCAGAAATGGTCTGATAATACACGTGTATGCAAACTTGTTTTAAAGCTCCTTCCTAAAGCACTGCCTAAATTTGCCACTAGGCACACAGTGTTAGGTCGCTTATGTTTAATGACCGCTGTTTGTATACACATGTATAACTACTAAGTGGCTAAACCCATTTGTCTGGAGAAGGAATATTTCATGCAGTCTTTTTCCAGCTACTAGATCTTTTCCATTCTTCACTATATAACCTCTCAAGCATATATTCATTATCTTGAGATAGTCAATTTTAAGCTATTCGGAGATTCTCCTTTTGTTTTGATAAAACCCTCTTTCTTAATGTGGAAAGCATTTACAATGAAGCAACATAAGGCTACATGGATCTCTAGTTTCATCACAGCATCTTTTAAAGTTTATTGCTCCACCAAATAAATGTATTTATCCAACGAGGATGTAATTGGAAAAACACACAAAAACAGTCTCAAGCTTTGGGTGAATAGGCTTGTCCTCTTCCCATCTCTGTAGTGGGAGGTGTCAAACATATTGACATATACACCACAGCCCTTGTAATCAAACACAAGGCAAAATATTTGTTCTAAAATCTGCACAGCTCACAACACAAAGGAACTCAAAGCTTGAGAGCAAGAAACAGAAGAGAGACCGCATCTGACTCCATGACTCAAGCTGTGCAACAGTTATTTCATGACTTCTGCATGCAGAGTACAAGCTGATGAAGGGAACTTCCCACAGCAGGACATGGCATATCCAGCCCTCAGACTCCCAGTGCCCTCCTTTAACATTTTATTACAGCAGTCAGCCTTACAACAAAAACCACGTAACAGAGCAGAAAACTTTCGAAGACTATAAATGCCTAAAATATGTGACTACAGAGAAAGGAGTCATCTTCAAGTCTTCCCCATTTTTCTTAGAATGCCATCTCATTACTTCCCCTCACCCCCCAGCTTTTTGATTTTACTAGATTAAAACAATATCCATTAGAAAGCTTCAAAGCTGCTTTGAGAAATATTAAGTAGAAGGTCAAAAAGGCTGTTTCAAGTCGTCTGCCTTGGTGTCTCTAACACAGTATATCTTCATGCCTGCTTCTCTGCAGAAATGCATTGGTTGGACTCCCATGCAACTAAGTCAACAAAAAATACAGGGGGCATAAAATCAAAATAAAAAAATAAAATCTTCATTTTTCATCTTTCATGAAGTCCAGGTTCAAAAAGGAAGATGACTGTTTCAATGCTTCCACAAAGGCTTGTTCACATTTGAAATGAATCACATTTGCTTGAGCAGCCAAAAACAGCGGCTTAAGAGAGAAATAAGCACAAGAGAATCTCATGATACTGCTAGGTATTCTACACTGCAAAGTCAGTAAAGTCATTTTCAACACTGTATGATGTCATCTGACGGAACAGAGTAACTATCAGCAGAGCCTCTCTCTTGGCAGCAAAGCTTTGTGCCAAGTGAGCACACTGAGCCACGGAGGACATAACTAAGTCTGCAAGATCTTTCTTGGTTATGGACCCAAACAAGACAGCCCACCCAAGCAAGGGCCCCACAACGTATGTCCCTACGTCCGCCGGCTTGCCATCACCCATGCAGCCCAAGAGCAGCACAGTGGCCTCCTGCCATGACCAGGACTTCTCCCCACTTTCCCAGACAGGCAATTTCTGGGCTTGGCTGCTCTCCGAGTTCCACTGGAGAAAGGCCATGCACTGCAAACCAGTAATCCTGCAGCAGTGCTTGGACGAGTCTGGGTGGGAGACTTGTGCACAGTCCTACAGATGGCATTTGGACAGCAGACCTTTGCACATGTTGAGTTCTTACAAAGTGGGGTTTTTTGGTTTGTTTTTAAGTCAACATGGAAAGGTTAAAACAGCAGCAGAACATACATCCCGGTTGGACTGAAAGTCTTAAGATAGCTTTAAAAAAAGGATCGGTCAATAACAAACGGCTTTCGATATATCCCCTTACCTACACCTCCCTTTACAAGATAAAACACCAAGGAACAAAGCAGCATCTTGCTTTGCGCAGGCTGCTGGAACAAATCAGGATAGCTGCACTTCCACCTCCACACTGACACTGTTGTCGGGTCTAAGTTTTCCATCAACTCCACTCTGAATGTGCAGCATTCCCTCCTTACAGCTTGTTTTTTTCTGCCCCCCTTTTGCATCTTTAAAAGTAAGACCAGTAAAATCTTTAACCACGACTAAGATTTTACCAGTGTGACTGCTAATAGCAAGATACAAACCCCAGGGGAAAGATGTAGTACCCTGATTAACTGTTTAGGATAACTGCTAGCCCAAGATGACCTAAAACAATTTTAGCTTTTAGGATCCACTTTAGCTTAAAATCCTTCCCCAGAAAAGGATGACCAAGAGTCTTCATGGCCCCACTGCACAGAGCCTAGACTTCCCACTTGAGTAACAAGACGTGGTTCATGGAGGCAGCTTAGGTTTCTTACACATACTTAATCCCCAAAACAGGACAGTAGACTGCTCCAAGTGTCCAAGTAACAAAAATGCATTCATACACCTTAAAAATTGAAGCTTACATGACCTTGCATATTTTTAACAGCATTATACCTTACCTTTCAAAAAGATAAGGGGGAAAACCCTGCTTTCCAATATGGAATATTTCATTTTAAGCTAGCAATCCATTCTCAGCATTTGGCATCACTGTGTCATATGTGTCTTCTTAATTAAGAAACTCAATACAATCATTAATCTCAGCAACAGATTTTGTCTTCTTAAAGAATTGCTCTTTAAAGGATCTAACTCATCCTTTCACACACACAAATGCAACAATATTTTACAACTTATTCATACATTCAA
The DNA here is from genome assembly GCF_000705375.1 of Tinamus guttatus. Next base: position 192,576 of record NW_010589854.1, read on the forward strand.
CAAGAATGATTCCTATTAGCTATCAAACAGCTGGCCAACTCCATCACATACAAGCAACAACTTCTGTAATTACCTCATAAGAATGCCTAATTCATGTAACTGCTCTATTCTATGGTTGTTTCAGTTTAATTATCCCTGTCATGGTCAAGAATAACCAATGAAAGCATCAATAAAGGATTACTAGCAATACTAAAAACTAATCTACAATAACTATTTAAATATAGAAAAGCTAAATAGGTCTTTTTTAGCGTTTAATTTCTATTTGATATTTAAAAATTGTAAAGCTGGTATAGCTTATAGCACAGAACATTTCCATATATTATTTGATCACAGGGTGTTTCCGACTGAAAAAGAATCTGCAATCAAAACACAACTGCCTGCTTCAGGGAAAAGGTTCCCAGAAGAGGCCCTGCTACCAACTACCCCCCTTTCCAAGGGGCACCAAGGTCCTCAACTCCTACTCAACGCTGGCCTGCAGCTTCTCAGCATGGAAATGAAGGGCAGAGCAGCAGATGGTCAGACAAACTGGTGAACCAGCAGGTTTTTGACCAGTTTTGCCTATGCCGAGTGAGCAAGGTCATCATGTGCCATTTCTCAGGGAACATGAGGTTATGCAGCAAAAGAAAGAGACTTTTCTCTCACAGCCTCTACTATTGCTCCTAATAGAGGAATCTGGTACTTCATCAGTTTAGGTAAAATCCAGGCTTAACAAATAGCCTGAGAACAGGAGTGTGTGCAGAGGTACATTTTAACTCAAGGGTCATCATTTCTCTCCAACCTGCTAGATTTTATAAGAATTTCTCTCCCTCTGCACATGTACATGCCATCACATGTGTGTACATCATAGTAGCTGCCTTTTAAACTACAAAACAGAAGGCTGATTTGTTGTTGTTCAAGAACAAGTAGTTTGGCATACTTCTGAAAAAAAATTTAGTCAAAGTTTAAAAAAAAAAGGGGGAGGGAGCAAGAATTCAGCAGGCTACTGTTTAAAACCTATAAAAAACCACTGAGGAGCATCTCATTCCAGGTCCCAGCATCAAACACTGCCTAATATTTTATCACTTGAAGCACTGCCTCACACCAGATAACTCTATACACCTCTCAGAAATCATAAGGTTAAAATTTAACTTGAATACACCTTCCTCCAGTCCACTCCTGTGGCAAGCTGCAGTGTCTCAAATCAGTTTTCAGGGCTCAAGAAATAGAAGCAAAGGGTTTCTAGCTCCTGCCTCCCTTCAGTTAAAAATGGCTTTGTAAAGAACAAGAGTGAGCAGAATTCAGCCCTTTTCAGCTTGACGCTAAGGTCTCCAATCGTTAAAGTCAAGTCCTGCCCCAAGTGATGGTGCTCACTGATGACTCCTATATGAACTTTGATACAGAGTTGACACAAAACATGGTACATACACAACACCAGCAGAAGACATTCCAGACAAATTCCTCATGTATATGAAGAGAAGCTCCACAGCTCCTTACCTAACAAGCCTCTGTTTCATTTGCAAAGACCAGACTGTCTGGAGTGCTGACATTGGTCCACAAGAGCCTCACAGAGGAGGCCAGCACCTACAGTGCCCAAGTAGAAATGAAGGGCATTTTCCAGCCCCAGTCTAAGTAGCTCAGGAAGTCAGAGTTGCAGTTTCCAACTTGGGAAGGTTCTTGATCCATGAATGGAGGATTGTCAAGTGCAAGCAAAAATCAGTGCTTTGCCCTTGAATTTAAGATCAATAGTCTAATTTAAAACAACAGTTCGCACTTGGCCAAAACAAAGCAAAAAGTACCTTCTTCTCTGGCCACAAATGCAAATGGAAATGCAATTCAGATGACCCTTCACAAGCCACTTGGAAATGCAGGTTTTTACCCCTTGCAATTTTCCCTCAGCTCACAGTATTTACTTGCTCACTTTAGCCAAAGCTTTGATACAGCACTAGAAGAAAGGGATCTTTTGTTATTTTGGGACTTAAAGCCAAATACATAATAGACACAGAATTACTGCATATATTGAGGAGCTAGCTGCAACTTGTCCTAAGAGCTGGGGCTACAGCCCTTCTTCACTGCACTCAGAGCTTACTCCTATTCCCACTTCCCAAGCCCCAAAAGGGCAGTGCTGTGCCCAGACATAGGGCACGCGGGAAGGCAGCCCTACCACCACACCAGGCACAAGTCTTTCCCCTGCACCATATTCAGTCAGTTTATTATTCAATCTGAAAGAACTGGCCCTGGGATCAGCAATCTATTTGTTTCCATATGCTCAGGCTATTGCTTGATTTGTATATGTAGATTTTCAGGGGTGATTTCCCAGCTATTGTCAGGGCCATTAGAAACTGTCTTTATTCCCTGCCGTCTAGGTCTATTAGCATGGAAATATTCATATAAATTCAAACAACCAAATTATGTGGAGAGCTGGTTCTTAGCATGAGCGCTATTATTTCTATTATCTCTTTACAAAGAGAGGGAGAGGAAAAAATAAGTCTTACTGCATCCTAACTAGATCTGTCAAAGTACAAGGGCTGTGCTCTACCCCCACCTCCCAAATCTTCTCCAATATATGCATCCATTTTTCATATAGGAAGCTCACAGCTACAGACATAATTACTCATTACTCTTTTCAAGATGCAGAAAAAAATACTAGTGTGCTCAGCCATAAGCAATTAATGTAGGCAAGGGAAGATTTAAACATAGACCTCTTCCAATTCCGGCATTAGCTGTAAGCTTGGAGAAAAATCCTCCTCAGGAACACACAGCAATACCTAATCTGCACCTGGGCAACTGCTACCTGGGCAATTTTTTTCCATTTCTAACTGGTCCCTCTTAGAATCTTGTTTTAATCCTAAAACAGATTATCCCCTATAAGATTGGGAGAGGAACTATCTCTGAAAAGCACAGCAGGTTTCAAAACAATGTAGACACACTGAGAGTCTTGGCTAGGACTCTTTCACCTTACAGGAAAAGGCGAAGTCATATACCCGGCAAAGTCCAGCCTTTGGCACAAATCACACTTAATCCCTAGGACATGACCTCATTTAGCCAAGAGCATGATAGGCTAGTATACTTGGAGGCAACTGTCTCTCTTCTTTACCTGGAAGATTTTTCCTCAGCACAAAGGCAAACTCCTGGCTACTGCGGAGAGCCTCAGTGCTCGCTCCCTGGCGGGAGAGCCCAAGAGGAGGGTACTACTCACAAGAACTGAGCAGTTTCCTCAGCAGCACCACCAACACACACACCATGGCCCCAAGTGCTTTGACATTTGGGGATGAAAAATTTGTGTAGCTGACAGGAGAAAAGCATTCAAATTAAAAAAGATTTTCCAGAATAAATTTCATTTGAGAGTTTCAGAAGTGCCGAGAAGGTGATGCAGGGAACTACTAGAAAAAAAAAAGGACACAACTTGACAGTAGATTATGATGTATACTGAGAAATAAGACAACCTGAAAGTGTTAAAAATCACTACTTGGACATCAACTGATTATATGTAATAACAAGCACTACTTAGAGATGATTTAAAATTTAGCACCATTAGAAGCTTCAGCAAAATTTCAAAATGCTACAAAAAGCAAAAAATGGACCCTAGTTGAGTACCACAGCCATTTAAGAAAAGCATAAATAGAAAAACTTAAATTTATAGTGGAGTACAAAATAGCTTGTAGCAAGAATATTACACATTAACGGCCTTGACCGCTTTAGACTCACAACATGTATAGAATTGAAGCAGAGAAACACCCTGTTTCTTTTGGGAACACGTTTGAAGGAGTGAAACGATGGCTGGCACAGGACACCGTCAGTACCTGCTGGGCTGGCACATTTCAGCCTGCAGGCTGGAGCCCACTTCTGCTATGTAGCTGTGGGGTGAAGAACACCACAGATTTCTCACATGCCAACAAAGAAAAAGATGGAAGCACCTTATGCACTATATGCTACACAGTCTCCTTTCCAAAACTGACGCCCTCTCAGGCATCTGTCACATCCTTACTGGTACCGGCATCCCCACACACACGCACAGCCCAGCGGCCAACTTGAACAGACGACACAACCGGAGGCCTTTTCCTCAAGCAAGCACTTGCACATGGGGGGCTGAGCACTCTGTTGGTTCACACCTGCCCAAGCTCACTGAGCAGCTGAGCTGGGGAGGGACTTTGACATCCTCAAGAGTAAAGCTAACGAGAGCCCCTCCAACACGAGCAGCACAGCAGCAGCCCGCCTGCAGCACGAGCCCACTGGCTTCCTGGAGGGAGAACAGGCAAACATGACCTCGAGTAGCACCTATTCAGGTCATCATTTCAAATTAATTTAAAACAAAGCCTTCTAGAAGAAACTGAGTTGTAAGATAAATTTTGAAGTACTTGTTTCAGATTTTGGAACAAGTAACATTGATTTTTCCATTTGCATAGTCATCAAGAAGATTGAATATAAGTTATAACCATATTAAGAAGCATGGAGTCTCAACAGAAAGGTTTCCTAAAGCTTAATTGGAGAGCTGACGTTTTCAGTCTCTCTGCCCTGCTCCTTTGCAGAGCCCAGCCCATGGGCTCTGTGCAGCAGCAGCAGACTGCTGCACCTCAGCAGCCTGCACACAACCCACCTCCAACAGCGCCCGCCACCTGCCCACCGAGAAGGGGCCACAAAGTGACGCCGACACCGTGCTAAAGCACAAGTCTGGCTTAATCTCTGTAGTGCACTTAATGCCGGGAGTAACGCAAAACTACCCCCTGGCCCCCAATATGCTTGCCTACCACAGCCAGAGATGCTACCTTAGCCCCAACAAGTTCATTCAAATCTTGGCTTTTGTCTTGCACAACTGCCTGTGTTAGGGTCACAGTTCATTGACCTGGTCCTCAGAGGAGAGTTGTGGGAGCTGTCAACAAAACAAGAACTAAAAGCATGAGAGAAAAAGTGGATAAGCTTGCCCATCTCTGAAGATTTTGCAGTTTACAGTTATAGTCTCAGTGAAATCACTTTACTCAAGTCTCATGTGGCATTACGGGATGCAGGTCTACAGGCTGAAGTCAAACTGATCTGGTTTAAAAACCAGTTAATGTTCGATTCCATTTCGGTCCCCATGAGCTCAAGTCTTTTGGGTTTTGCTCAAAACAAGATCAAGAGCATCACTATCCCTGCTATGGAAAACAAAACCAGAAACAAAGACAGCATTAGAAAATTGTTAGAAGCTACAGCAAGTTAGGTCAATTTATTCAAACTTGCTGATACTGGTAACACCACCATTTGATTGGCCAAGCAGTCTCCACCTTTTCTAACACCTACCTTCCTCACATAAAGAGCAGTAGGGTGACCAGAAATACAGCAGCATCTCCACATACTCCTGCCAGCCAGGGAACCTGCAGTCTCACCACTAATAGCCTGGAAGTCCTGGGGCCCCATGACTTGCTTTCTCTTACTTTCCATTTATTCTGCATTTGAATTCTTGCCCTCTGCACTAAAGGCCTTCTTTAAACACGTCACTTCTTACAGCAGAACAATTAATTGCTTTTGAACACACATTTATGTGCATATGCTATTTTTAAAATTGATTTATTATTTTGACAGGTACTTATATGACCACGGAGTTGCACCACAGTGCTTCTGACCCGCTGCTCAAGTGAACTCTCCTTACACAGCATTTCTTTCCGAGCACTGAAGGAGATTGGAGATGAGGCAGCTCCAGCTGCAGCCCGGGCGGGAGCTCCGGGGACAGGGCGCAGGGCAGCAGGGCCCTCCCGCAGCCCTGATGCCACGGGGCAGCCCACCCGGCTCTGTGGGAGCTCCAGGGACAGGGCGCAGGGCAGCAGGGCCCTCCCGCAGCCCCGATGCCGCGGGGCAGCCCGCCCGGCTCTGCGGGAGCTCCGGGGACAGGGCGCAGGGCAGCAGGGCCCTCCCGCAGCCGCGATGCCACGGGGGAGCCCGCCCGGCTCTGCGGGAGCCCAGGGACCTGCACAGAGCTGCCTCCCCAGAGATGGAAGCGCAGACAAGGCTCCTCCTGCGCTGCCTGCCTTTCACCTCGGCCCCAAGACACTTTTCACCCAAGACCTCCCAAACTCTTAGACTGGCTAATGGAGCAAGATGGCCAGCCCTGATATTAGATACATCCCTTAATTCTTGTTTGAGAGCCAAAAAAAAAAAAAAAAAACACACCTTGTCCCTTCTGCCTGCAACCCTCACCTCTGTCTCGCAACACATGGTTACAACCCTCTCCTGCAACATCTGTGCAGCTTCTAGGAGCAAGGCAGTGATGCACACTGGTGACAGGCACCTCACCACTGCATTGGCAGGGCAGAATACTTAAGCACCTTCAATAGGGTAGCCAACATGAGCAGAAGATTTAACATGCTATGTCAGAACAAATGACAGCATCAATAGCTTAAATTTTTTTGATTAATGTTTGCTCTATTAAAAATTAAATTTGGGAGTCTACTACATTTGGAGTCCATCAACCTTTCAGTTATCATTAAGAAGCACAGATTTAAACCTATAACCCATATTTAAACTACAGGCATTTAGAGAACTCACTGACAGTAAGGCACCACGGGACTTTGCTGCAACTTATATTAAGCTCACTACTGCCAAGGCACTTGGAATCACACGCATCACATTTACATTCCTTTAGCAGGAAGAAAAATCAGAGTAGTCTTGCAGCTGTGGCCCAATACATCTTCAATTCCAAATTTCATTAAATGCTGTACTTCAGACGTGAAAAAACAGCTGTGTGCCAAGGCACACTACCAATTTAGTTGCTTTACTGAAAAATGATTAGGCTCAAAAGGTTAAATGGGTGTTAACTGGGTGCAGTTAGTTAAAATTTGATTTAGGATTTCCAGAGTCCTCCCCACTGCATGCTGAATGATGAGGGGATGTTTAAGTCGCACAAGCCCTTGAACAACTAAGCTCCATAGTAGATGGAAAAGCCAAAGCAGTTGAACTGAGGTTTTTTTTTTTTTTGATTGTTTTAAATATACGTAAGCTTTTCTTCTTTAAAATATTTCTTTAAGTATTTCTTACATAAAATAAATGTATATTAGATTAGTAACCAAAACTCTTGCCTCAAGATAATTATTATTTTTGTCTTGATTAATAGTGAGGGATAATTATAGCATATAACAATAAAAGTCATGAAGCATGTCAAGTTTAATGTCTTAAAAATGTGATGTGCTTAACACCACATTGAGATTATGCAGAAGCTGAAACACGGCACATAAAAAAGCCAGTACATAGATAGAAGGGCAGAAAGTAAAAGCTAAGGTGAAAATAAAACTAGGAGGAAGGTGGATAACTGTTGTCTTCACAAAATTGGAACATATAAGGAAAGCACTTCAACTTTAAGGGGAGGCAGAAAGATGAAAAGAAACTGAAGCAAATACCCCTGCTCAAATTTGATGAGAAGGCAGCCCAAGGAAAACATCTTACTATATCTCAGGGCAGATAAATCCATTTTAGAGTATTCAGGGAACTCCTGCCAAGGACAGTGCCCACCGCCAAGCGCCGACCACATGAAGGTCTCCTACCCTCAAGGCCAACTTACACCTCCGATGCAGCAGTCCTGATCCACAGCACCTCAGCAGCATCTCTCCCTCTCAGCTGCCTTACTGCAAGCAAATCCATACCCAGCAAAACACATTTCCTGCTCTCGTTTATAGGAAGTAGGAAGAAAATGAGACAAAGAGAGGCAATGCTTGCTGAGAGCTCACACCACTTTCTTTTGCAAGGAGCAGCCTAGTGAGCACATGCAAACAGTGAATCTTGAATTATAGCAGCCATTGCTCTGAACATCCCATCCACAAGCAGCATGAAACTAGCACAAAAACTATGACCCACTCAAATAGGACCAAACTCAGCTGTAATGTCCTCAGTTTAAGAATGGGAGGCCACTCACTTGCACTCACATAGATCAGTATGCAGAAGGAATATTCCAGGAGACTGTATTCCAGGAGCTGCCCCTGCTGTTGGCAAGCAAGGAGAACACCACAAAAGGGGAAGCGTGTTCTACATGCTGCAAAAAGTACTCTTCAAGGGGAAGTTCCACATCTATTCAAATTCCCTCTCAGCAAGAGAAGGATCCATAACAAGAGTTAGACTTCATTTTATTCCCCATCTTTCAAGCTGTTGTTTCTCTAATTGCCCTTAATCACTGTATCTTGCACATCCTGTTAGCCCATGTCTCACATTAGCCAACATTCGTTCCATCCACAAGACAAGGTATTTTCTAAGGAACCCAGAAGTCCTGATTGCTGGAGCACAATTTAACAGTTATGTATATTCACCTCCCATTTGGGTATCTCGGCCACTGAGGCAGGGCTTTATAAAGCTGCTTTTCTTGTAACAAACTCTCAGAATCAGCTTATCAAAAAAAATCATGGAAAGAAAACCACATTAACATTCTCGTATATTGTCATACTTTGCTACCACAACTCACCGAAAATTGATTTGCATCATTCAGCAGAGCTTGTAAGTAAGAAGGAAGAATATAAAAAGGTGACGTCAAGATGTTAATTCAAACTAGTACATCCTGAAGTTGTCTGCCAAACATAGGCATAAACTGAACTGCTATTACCTTTCCCTTACTAATCCATAATCCATATTTTCTGATACTGGGGCCTATGCTAAGTGACTTGTAACCATGCAAATTAAGCAATTTCCAAGTCATTACCTTTATGCTACACTTCATCTTTCTTCCCGATGACAGACTACCTTGCCAAAGGTAGACTGCAATGCAACACCTTTTTGCAGCCCAGTACATGAGATTGGAGGTTTAAACAGAAGTAATATTTTCAATGATTACTAAGTTGGTCTTCCCTCAAAAATATCCCCCAAGGCAGAAACAAAAATCATAGAAGACACTAGTTTACCCTTGAAACCATTAATACACCTAAATGATTTTTCCAGGGACTTACAAGATTCTTTCAACCTGTTTCTAGTTTATCCCAAATAAGGATATCAAATGCCTAGGTTCAGACACGAGACACATCTTTTTCCGTAATTTCAGTATTCATGTTCTGGCTTATTTTGACTAGCCATATTTCTCCTTTATCCTTAATATACTCAACGTAATAAAGCACAGTGCATTTTATCTTCCTGTTCAGGGCATATTTTTAATCTTTATATATATTCAGCACATTCTTCATTTTCTACTGATTAATAATTTAGTCTTATCCTTGAAGAAATAAAACTGAAAAAAAAATGAATTTGGGTTATGACATTTGAAAATAAATGATTTCATAATGTGGAAAACTGTCTTTCATCCTGTTAATCCAGATTACAATTTTAACATGTTTTGTAGTATTTGGGCACTTCCCCCTGAGAGAACATTTAATGAAATCAGTTTGCATAGAGTACATGCACCATCTAAGAGATCAGTGTAACACCTGCACAACAGCACAGAGCTTAAAGTTGAACTATCTTGTCTCAATGTCTCTCACACTAAAATGTAAAACCCTAAACACAGTAAATCCAAAGAAATCAGTAAAGCCAAAGGCAATGACACATAAGGAACAGTTTACAGAGCCTTAAACAGTATCTGTCTGTCATTTATCCTCCCTGGTAGACAAATATAAAGTTACACACAACATAAAAATTTACTTATAGCTGGCATCAAGTTATGAAATTCAAGCAATATATTCCCCTTGATACAGAGTTTTAACTAATCATGTGAAATGGTCTGTACTACAAAATTCACATCTTCCAGCAGATACAAGGAAACATAACTGCACATCAACATGCATCTGAACACTAGGTATCCCTGCTGGAGCAGAGGGGTTGGCCTATACCGTCTCCAGAAGTCCTTTCCAACCTCAGTTCTACAATTCTGTGAATCAAAAAATTAAAGGACAGGATACTTTGAAGCATGTGACACTTTCACACAATCACAGACTGCCTGAGGTTGGAAGGGACCTCTAGAGATCATCTAGTCCAACCCCCCTGCACACGCAGGGTCACCTAGAGCACGTGGCACAGGACTGCGTCCAAGCGGGTTTGGAAGATCTCCAGAGAAGGAGACTCCACAACCTCTCTGGGCAGCCTGTTCCAGTGCTCTTCACCCCCACAGGAAAGAAGTTCTTTCTCACAGCAAGATGGACATCTGCAAACACATCCAGGAACATTGTTTTCAGCAAACCCAGGAACATCATTTTCAGCATCACACACTATTGCAAATAAGGCTCATCAGATTTACTAACATGCACCTCATTTAGCTCTATATTTTAAGATAATATCACTAATATATAATCCATTTACTATTTCAAACAGAAGTAATGTTGATCATGAGATAAAGATGCCAAAACTACATCTTCTGAGAAACTCTTTTCTAACCATGTGGTAAACATTTGTATTCAGACTGAGTCCTGTTAAGTACAAAATTTGCCTACCTATGTTAACTTTAATTAGAACATAATGCATAATATAGCCTACCAAACAGTCCATATTATGGAATTCTAAAAGTGTATTAATTAAATAATAAAAGTTACTGACAATTGTTTCTTGAAGAAAATGTCAAAAGATACATTTCAAAGAATATTCAGATACTACTTTAAATTTTTTTTTTTTGAATTCACCCATTTTCATACTACAAGAATTTTACCAATTACAAGCAAGTTTCCTATAATTGTTCCTGGCCTTAAGGGCAGCCATGTCTTGATTTGCTGAGGACCTGAAAGAACAGTGAGATTTACTAAGGTATCTACTCTGGAGCTTAAACTGGAGCCTTTTGTAGGAATCTCACTTTAAGTCATTAAATTTTTAAATAAGAACAAGTCAATTTACTAGGCTAAAGAGTATTTGATAAATACTATCTGCAGCTGTGTAGATCGGAGAAAGCGTAGGGTTAAGGAGGCTGGTCAAGTGGTGTGAGGCAGGGACTAACACTCATCTGTTTTTCACCCTCCTGTCCCTGACCCCTCTCCTCACCCGCACAAAGATGAGACAACAGAGGCAACGCCTCATTTGAGGTTTTGAGCAAGGGAGAAGGCAGAAGTACCCAGACCTGGGCACCATCACACCTTGGCCTCAGAGCTGGTCAATTCAATGAGCCAAATGGAGCAGCCAATGAGTCTGAGGAATTTGCATTGCAAGAATATAATATTTCTATGCTAAAAAACAGAAATTCAGGTTAATACAACAAGGAAGGAACAAAGGAAGAGGGATAGGAGGAATCAAGAGAAGCCAGACTGCTTACTAATAAATTTTAATGATAACAAGTAAACCTAGACTTGCTTCAGTGCAATTTTAGATACAAGCATAATACATGGTCTCAAGCAGAGATAATTACAGATAATAATTACTTGATAAAACTGAATATGGGAAAAACAGTTTTAAGTTACACTGGACAGTTGAGTCCTTCACAAGTCCTTCATGAATCCCTACATTCAAGGGGTACAATCAGGAGTCACCACCCAGCTGAAACTTCTTCATGCTAATCCCATATCAACACTAATTACTAAATCACATTTAAATGAATGTTTTATCTTTGTGACAAGAAAAAATATATTAAGACTAAATTTGAATCTGCATCTAATCTTTCCAGTAGCACGTCTTGTCTGAAAACACGCATCTCCAGACCCCAACTCACCCACAATCCTGTATCAACAACCAGAGCTAAAACCAACAGCAGTATCGTGAGCTCTTCTACAGACATACCACGACCATCACAAGCCTGGACTAAAACTCTTCCTTCATAACTTAAACAGTCAAAATAAAGAACCACATGAGGCAGGATTGTCACAGGTCATGCAAACCTAGGAAAGCCATTATTTTGATCAGAAGATGCACAAAATGCTAACAGCTCTTAATAGAAGCCAGCTGCTTCTTTAGCAGTAGAATTACACTTCTGCCTCTATTTAGAATTAATTTGTTTACCACATGGCAAAAGGTCAGTTAAGGAATCAGCAACTAGAAATGAAAAGGAAATAAGGGCCGTCTTGACCATTTGTGACCATTTATGCATGCAATGGTCACAAACCACATCACTGTCATTTTATACAACACAAGCAATCTTTTCTTTAAAGAAAAAAGCATGAATAAAAACAAAGCTTCTGGAATCAGCGTGCTCTTTTTTCTTCCAAAGCAGTCCCTGGTTTTCACAGGCACCCTTCCATTTTTGTCATAATTGACAAAACCAAGCAACTAGTTAGTTTATTTAATGCAAACAGCAGCATTACACCCATGCCTTTGCTCAGCTTACTGTGCGTCTTCACCCGACGGCGACCACAGCCAGCAGCAGCGCTACAGAGCTCAAGGGTAGCTCTAGTACTGCACTACCTGAGTGACCCCTCCTCCCACGGGATGAAGGCCAGGAACCCCAAGGTCCAGCCATTTCCAAAACAACTTCTGGGCCACCCCCACCTTGGCCACATCCTGGCCAGACAGGACACATGCCCACGCAGACGCGCTAAAGCACACGCTGCTCACGCTAGCGCACTGGGAAGGGCGCTTGGATACTTCACAACAAGAGCTTCTTTCCTTTGCCTTTAGGAGGACAAGGGTGTTTGTTGGTAGAACTAACAGGAATGACGGATTCGTCACCACCTGCTTACATGGGGAAAGCAGGCGATGCCCCACAGCAGCCTGGCAGCCTGGGCCCCCCACGCACGGCTCTTGTGGGAGCCGCAGGGCCTGCAGGAAGAAAATCCTGGAAACCCCAGGTCAGTCCTCCTGTCACTGGCTCACTGAAAGTTGCCTGGCTGCTCCAGTCTTACCAATATTTTGCTCTCTAAGATTTCTACCACTCACTTCCTCTGATGGTAAAACATTGCTCTACCTACTGCACAAGCAAACACTCCTGCTTCTGGGCAAGAAACCAGGTTCGCTCCTCTGCCTTCGGTTTTGCTTTTTTTTTTTTTTTTTTTTGAATTTAAAACAGAAAAGGTCACAATACAGAATGCAAGCAATATATTAATGCAAGGGAATAAATCAGAAGGAGAGCACCTGACTTCAAACATTCCTAAAGCTTAATTTATTTTAAACTGCTGCCAGAAAGTAGCATTTCTTCCCCTTGACATTATTCTCCGATTCATACTTAAGTACGTCTTTTATAATTCTGAAAGGCATAACAGTTGGCGATATATCAAAACGAAAGCTGCAGTTTCAGATATTCCATTTCCCTCTTTTACAAGCCTCAGCAATATTACTTAACAAGCAAGAGCTGCCTTCCTTCGTCAGTCTCCTATTCACTTCAGAGGAAAAATATACTCCTTTAAGAGCAGAATATTTGAATATTTACAGTTTTGGAAAGGAGAAAGAAAGGAGAAAGCCTGCAACATTTTACATCAATACTTCATCAAGCAGACATTTTATACTGCGCACAATTTCAGTGGCAATTCTAAGGAAAAAACTACTCTGAAAAGGAGTTAAGTATTTAGAGTCCATGGTGCAAACTTTGCTCCATAAACAAGGCCATGCACAAGACCCAACAGCAGGCCTCCCCCCTCCAACTATGTATCTCTAAGAATCATGTATTTTTGATTGAATTACTCATTTTTAAGGTGTATTTTTATCACACTTCATAAGAGTGGAAGGCCACATTTTAACCTCCCATGCAAAGGGGAAAGAGGCGTTAAAAGCCAAACTTAGCTCTTCCAAACGTTATCAGTGAGGCCACATCATTCCACCAGAGGAATATATTGCTGCTATCAGCAAGTCTCCTGATGTATCTTTAGGGCCACGGTAGAGGACAGCAGCCATGATTTAGGCAGCTACACAGTGTCCAGAGCTCAGGAGAGGAGAAAAAAAAATAGAGAAAAGAAAAGAACAAACCACACTAACAACCCTCTTCCAGGGATGCTAATTGCTCACTGACAAGCAGCAATGAGAGTGTGGGTAGGAGTAACAGCCTCAAAGAGGCGCAGTGCATAATTCTGCACGAAGCTGCTTCCTCCTCAGGGACTTTTCTCCTCTTTTCCATGAGGAGGAGGAAGAAACTGGATGAGACAGGAGACCCATGAAACTACAAATCCATCAGAGCAGCATCACCCAGACTATCCCAATGCAAGACAAGCAGTGAGGGATGAACAGCAGGGGCAGCTCCTAGCAGCTCACAGGCACACGGTCAGCATTGCTCTAGCAAGCTCTCTCAAATGCACAAGCTCCTTCCTCTTGATGACTTATTTTACCCCATGAAGGTCACAGAAGAACCACGCTGCTTTATTCATCAGTGGCAAGACCCTGCTTTCGGGTTACGGTTTGTATACAGCCAACAGGAAGGAACAGTTAAAATACACTGCTGCAGGTGTCTGCACAGAGGTGAAGCTGTCCTTGCACAGGCTCTCTGAACCTTTGGTTTGCTATTCAGAGATAAACGCTTTCTGGGAAGAAGGTGGGGAAGGAGGCATGTAATCAAGAAGTAGAGTAACGAGTTAAGAAATAAAGACCTAATTACAGCTACACCTCATCCTCAGTTTACCTAATATGTATAACCTATTCTAATTTATCAGAACTTCTTATAAGAAATTAGGAAAATATTCTTCTATAAAAATTAGCTTGCATTTTTGCAGACATTTAAATTTCCCACTATTTAAATGACAGCTTGAGGGGGAGAAAAAAAAAAAAAAAGCAAAGAAGTAAAAAACAGCCCTCAGTAAAGAGCATTCTCAGATTATTTCAAGTTTAGGAAGATGAGAGAAATGCTAGTACTAGCAGATCAAATATATTCACCCAGCTTATTTCCAGTACCAAGCAGAAAGAGAAGACATTGCTCTTCCAAAAGCTGTCTACACTGTTTTAAAAATGCATAAATAGTACTACAGAGGGTAAATACAGAGATATAGTTTGCAAATTTAGACAAGAAGTTTGCATCTGCTACAGATTTTGAAAAAAAAACCCACAAGAATCAGTCTTCAACATCAAGACTGATTTCTGACTGAAATTTGTCACACACCAAAGCGAACAGCACACTGTGCCCACCACAGTGTTTCTGCTGCTACTTCTGCTGCTTCAAAAGCGACCGGTTT
>NW_010589854.1:211960-244898 GCF_000705375.1 Tinamus guttatus
CACTACCAACGATATGATAATTTGTCCTCCAAATCCCAACACGGAGTACCACCATGACTCTCTCTTGAGCTGATTCACAGGCTCAAAGAGGAGTTGCTGCTCAGTGCAGCATGTTAAGCTGCTGGTGCTCACGTCTCGCCAGCTCCAGGTTTCTTCCTTATACTGAAAGATAGCATGCAAGGAGATAATTGCCAAGTAATTTAATTTCAATCTACTCAGCTAGAGAGGGCTATATATTATCTATCCAGCACTCGCATACAAAGCTTCAGAGCCTCTCTTGCTTCCAGCAGTGCACCCAGCAGGTCTTCTCACCAAAACCAGGCAGCTGCCCGAGTCCTGTTTAAAGAAATAAAACCTCCAGCTTGCTTCACAAAAACTGTCACTTGAGTTCCACAACATGGCTACAGCTGCTACTAAAGCACCTACCCACACCCTGATCCCACAGCTCTCTCAGAAGCAAAAGCCTGCAGAAATGCAGGAGCCCAGCCACACCAGGGGTGCCAACGAGGACACGGGCACCACAGGGACCGTTTGATGCGAGGGCACCAGGGCACAGCAGTGTCACTACAGCAAGAGCCAGCGCACAGGACAGACTGGTCAGGAACGTCCATAAGCTCTGCCAAGTGCCAACCATCTGCTTGCCAGGCCAGTGCTCTGTTCCTGCCATTACACAGTTACACCAGTTACTGCAGGAACGCTGGAAAGCATCAACTATGACAAGGCAAATACTTCTCTACATTAACCATAAAAAGTAAAAGTCTACCTAATTTTATCAAATAATGCTTTCAAATTCGCAGTGATTCTGATTTGCTGAGATTAAGTGATTATATATTACCTAAGCAGAGCATTTACAAATGCAGGTCAAGGACCAGCAGAGCTTGTGCTATCTTCTGTACAAACCCTGAACAAAGACACTAATTCACAAGAAGGCTAGGAATCTAGGAACAAGACAAAAAACCTAACAAAAGCAAAAAACAAAAACCAAAACAAGCACAGACTACAGACTAATCCAAGCAATGTCAGCCTGCACAAGAGGCAGTGAACAAACAGATGTGGCATTACTGTTAACTTTCTGTAAGCTTCCCAAAGAATATTTTTAGAGGCAGAACTTAAAGGAAGATAGTGAGATTAACTCATCCATTCTTTAGCAAGAGCTGTTCTTCAGGGCCTCCTCATAGGTCTCAGCCTTATTAAAGCAGGCTTCATGTCCTGGGCACAGGTCTGAATCATCCTTTCAGGAGGGCAGGTAGGACAGTGAGGATTAGGAAAGATCTCGGAAGCGAAAACAAAGCTTACAAAACAAAGGAAGAGTCTGACAAATGCCAAGAGTAACAGATTCAAAAGGCCACCAGAAAAGTCATTTTTGCAAATGCACTCTAATGGATATAGTCAAATCTCTTAACTTTCCCAAGACCAAGGAAAGACATTTTAGTACCTGAACATGCAAGAACGCTGGGCTGGGATCAGCTTATGTGTGGAAAGAGACAGGAAAAGAATGTTGTGTCTTAACTAAGTATGTACTTTGTGGACTGCTTTTAAGATGTATTTAGAAACACATTCCTATTGAACGTGATGTTAAAGTCAACAATGTAAGTAACAGGAATAGAAGTGATGTTCACCTTAGCTGTCAAAGGCAAAGAAAGGAAGAGCTTGACAGGAAAGATTATGGAGCTCTTTGATTTATGCTGAAACTGAATTCATGGTTAAAAGCACACAAAGGAATCACTGAAAAGTGATGAAATTAACTCAGGTAAACAGGCACATGTGCCTCAGGTAGAGGCACATGTAGTCATTTGCACTGAGGTTAACTCAGGTAAACAGGTACAGAGGCACATGTAGTCATTTGCACTGAGGAATGTAAGTTATATTTTTAAGTTATATTTTTTTCATGTATGCTTCGACTCTGGATGCAGCACCCTATATATGGCCACCAGAAAGAGACATGGTGGAAGGACTAAGCCAAGAAAGACTAGGAAAGAACAGACTGCAGGAAGCAGAAGGCGAGCTGGCAGTGGGACCAGAAGACAGAGACCTGCTCCTCAGCTTTTGCTCAAAAGAGGTCATTCAGGAGAGACAAGCAAGTTCTGCAGCACACAAGGGACAGAGCGGGACTGGAAAAGCAAAGGACACCGGGATGGATTTCTATTAGCTACAGTTGTAAACAGAGCACTAAGAGTGCAGATATCACAGAGGAATGGACCCAGCTAGGGAAACAGGACAGCCATGGACAGGGAGGCACAAAGAGGCAAGATGAAACCATGCTTATTCTATGAGAGAGCCAGAGAAAAGTCAGCAAGAGATGAAAGTAGACACAGAAGACAACCAGGAGATAGAAGAGAATCATCAAAGCAAGCAGAGATTACCAGAGCAGTCTGCATCTGTGACAGCAGTGGAGGAGAAGGGAAGGCTTTGCTATATGGAGAAGAGGTCAGGAAAGCCCAGAGGCAAGGAGGAGAAACAAGATAAATGAGGAAATCAGAGATGGCAAAAAAGGCAGTAGGGCTTGCCAGGATCCAATTAACTCAGAAAGAAGAGATACAATCTTTCAATTCATAGTAAAAACTGGAGCAAACAGCTACTCTCATAGCTTAGTGTTTATAAACTGTGTTTTCAAGTACTTTTGCAAAGTAACACTGTAATGGCAGTCAGCATGGGTACCTTAGTGGTTCAAGGGCTCTCGGTAATGAAAGCTTGGCATAACCTTGTCCTGCCCAAAACACGAAGCTCTGGGATTGCTGCACTTGGAGTTACAGGGCTGCACAAACATCAGCTTGCCAAACTGTATGCGGAACTAGAGTTACATTCACTACTGCACTAGGCTAGGATCAACCCCTGTGCAAACACCCCTCCTCTCAGCAAGAAGAAATTCATTCCACCACTTTACCACACCCTGCCCCTGCCCAATACCATTATCAGTTGCTCCTGAAGTGCTTCACTCTACAGATATACACAAAGTACATGGAAAGGGCCGTGTGCCTTTCACTTCCTGCGCCAAGACTCTTATTTTCTACTTTATTTAGCATACTTCCTACAGGAAATCAAAGTCTTATCAACAAAGCAACATGTTTTACTGAAACTAACCAAGGAATTATTATACTTCACATATCAGCTCTTTCTCCTAGCTTTTCAGTTTACAGACACCACAAAACATGGTTATTACCAATACACCATATACATATACACGTATTCATACAGGGTTTTTTGTGTGAAAATATCACCGCATGCCTGGCAAAGATATTCAAACCTAAAGCAATACCATACTTGGTACCAACACTGACTTTGGCTGCTCAGGCCCTGAACTGGTACAGAGCATGCTCTAAAAAAAATGAAAATACTGCTGAAAAATTAAGTACATCCTTAGCCATCGGAGATGCTTTTATTTACAAGGTGCTCTCAAGAGATCAGTGTCTTGCAGAATGCTAAACCACACACGAATACACGCAAAGAAAAGCTCACAGTCAAACTGCACAGAAAAAGCTACACAACTGCAGCAGAAATAGAGCAATCTCCCTCTACAAATATTTTAAAATATCAATTCACTATAAAAAAGGCTTGCCATGTATGGCTACGCTGAAACACCAAAGGCTACATTGCGCAGACCTACTCGAACGCAGAGAAGACACACTGATGTAACGGCACACTTCTGACAGAGCTCACATGCACTATGCCATGAAAACCCAACCAACGTTTGCACAGCTGCATTACGATGCAGTTCACATCAGACCCTCAGAAGTGTCATTATTCTATTACTTCTACCTTGCACATAATTCTGTGGTTATTAATGAGTCAATCCACAATCTCACTTTGAAGCTTTTCTGTCAACTGTTAATAACACATTAGACTTGTGATAAATGCTGTAACAATATAATTTATGCTAATCTTTCACAAACATTGCAAGAAAGCTTGAGATTGACAGCACAAACATTTAGATTTGCTCATTAATCTTGTCTACAAGTATATGCCCAAAATGCATTCAGTTAAAAGTAATCCACTAAAGAAAATAGTCTCAAAATGTTCACCATGTTCTACTTAAAACCTTTAGACGTTATGTGTATAACTACGCCGGTGTAAACTGGAATATTCAATCTGTCAATATAATCAATGTAAAGAATCAATATCCCTTGTTTACAGGGGGAGCTGAGGGGAGCAGGAAAAGGTGGATATAAATTCAAAATACCACAAGCATGTTGCAAGTTTGTTACCACAAGGTTTTTAAAAGTGGGAGGTGCAGGAAGAGGGTAACAATCAGAACTGGCAATCAGAAGGTTGCCAGTTCTAAGTGCTCTGAGCACCCAAAGGAGCTTTCAATACAGCCATCCACATAACCAAGTACCTTCCCTTCTACATGGTAATCTTACAAAGTCAATACATCAAAAATTTTTCAAACAGCTCAATATGATAATTAAAAGCTTCCACACACCAGACACCTGAAACATCAGGAGAGCAGCACAAGTTTATTGTGCAAGCATGTGCACAAATGGACCTAACAGACTGGAATGGTTCCTTCCTCAGATCATTAAACTGCAAAGTAAGAATGATTTACCTAACAGAGCCCAAAGACTCTCCTTAAAAGCCTACTAGAGTCTACTGATCAAAAATCTACTTTTAAGTAAGTCTTAGTTGCATATTCAAACCTGAGTAGGAATGTCATGTTGCTTACTCAACAGGACATGAGCCCCGGAGCAATTACTGAGGACCAAAAACTTCATACCTGTAGTTTGTAGAACCACACACAGAACCATCTTGCACTGGCATTATCATCACAACCTATATGGAAAACCACCACAGATGAGTACTTCAGCAGCACCTCAAGCCTGGCTGGCTGCTCACCCTAAGATGCCATCTCAGACACTTGCCTCACCCAGCAAGGGGGGGATCAGGGCTAGAGGAAACACAAGGCTGCCCTTCTTTGAGCCCCTCAGGGCTCTCAGGACAGTACAAGGAATAGCTTTAGCATCAGCTGCTCAAGAAGCAAAAGTAAAGATGCTTGGAGGACTGGGAGGCAGAAAGAGCAGCTGTTTGGGACTCTCTTAAATCCTTCTGGAAAAAGTAGTTTCTACACATCATGGAAGGATCATAGTATACAGTGGTGTGACAAAAGGATGTCTTTGCCATGACCTTGCTTTCATCCACCAAAGATTTTTTCCTCATTTTACTGCTCCAAGGCAGCCGTGCTACCACTCATCACACTGTATTGTTTTGTTCACATGCACTTATCTATTATATGCATCCTCTGGAACACTGTTTTGAGAGGAAACATGATAAAGTATATCATATGTGTACATTTATCACCACATTTTAAAAAGCCACTTCATCATGCTGAAAAACTTTCCAATAGAATATACAACCTGTAAAGCATTACTAACATTTGTGCTAAACCATTAGCCCATACAATCTCAAAGTGTTCTAGGACCAAGTTATGAAATGCTTAATGTCAGATTATCCTTTCAAGCCTCATACTCACTGCCTTCATTTCAATTTTGTGAGAGAGTTTTTACTTTTGGCCAACTACAGAAGCTGTGTTCATCACACCAGCCCAAAAGGGCAGGGAAAACAGGCAATCTCATACCTCTACATTCACTCCTTCCAGGGAAGGAGGCTCCCCAGCTCCTAGTCAAGTCAGTGGCACATGGGGACACTTGGTGCCTCTGACAAGATTTCACTACAGGGCATGGTCGGACACCCTTTTAACAGGCCTTGACTCTGGGCATACAATTGCTCTTTGAAATAAACTGTTTGTGCATAAAGGAGCCAATAATTACCCCACTGCTCACAACAGATTTAATTACAAAATGACACAAAGAACTGCAGTGTCAGTCTGAAATTGCATCTTAAGCATTACACTAAACATTATTTTATTCAACTCTGAAGTTTTGCTTTCATTGTTCCAGTAGGTCCCATGTAGCAATTCTGGATATATATTAGTATTTTATGAGCAGAATCCAGTCCTAAAGTACTTAGGATTCAGCTAGAGAACATGGCCGATATCATGAAAAATGTCTAATATTCTGAAAAGTCAAACCACAGAGTTCTCCCCTCCACTATTCTAATACTAGCGATTTTTATGTCCCTGAAAGCACAATGCCAATAGCCATCATGAAAACGGATTACTCAAGTTCATAGAGATTAAAATAACACATCAAGAAAAGCAGTAGAAAAATGAATTACCTTATTTTTCATTAGAAAAAGCAGATTTCCTTTCAGCCGGCACCATCTCTCCCTCGGTTCTGTATGCAAAAAGTAAGAGAACAATAAAAACAACCTTTGTCTTCACACATTAAATGCTTCTTAAAGAAGATGCATTAGTAATAAAGGTCAGAAGAGAAAGCCATTAACAAAAATAAGAGGAGAGCCAGCCCCACTCAGCAGCTGCCTGTGTACAACATGCTGCTAAATGCCAGCTAACTTCCCCACAAGATCTCACTCTGCAGCCCAGAGCTGGTGACTCTCCTCGGCTGCCTCTGCCGGCTTCTCTCCCCTGTCCTCACGTGGCAGCCAAAAGAGCCCCGTTAGCAGGGAACAGCCTTTGCTTCCGTCATTTCATGAGATAAAATATAATCCTTGTTAGGATAAAAAAAATAAAAAAGAAAATACCTACTGTCTTATTAAAAGCTGTACTATGTCATTTGGATCAGAACACACTGATCCAAATTGACAATTCCAAGAAAATAGAAAGGGAGCAAATAAGGCCTAGATATCCATAGGAATTCTGCTGTTGTTATTTCGCACTTACCCACCAGGAAGGGCGCATGCACTTGCGCACACAGGTGAGCACAGCCACAAGCTGCAAGGGGGATGCTTCAGAGCTCTGGGCAGAAAAATGAAACAAACCAAGAGAGACTCCAAAACAGACAGCTTTCCTTACTAAACTAGCCAGCGTTTTAAAATCACATCCTTTCATCTGTGAAATATTAGTGAAAAAATAAGGAAAAAAATCAAAAGCAATTTCTGTACACACAGTCTAAGCTTGATTTTCTAAAGGAGAGGAGGGAACATTCAGAAATGAACTTGATTTGTTTCTGTTTTTGAGAGGACACGTGAAACTGCCCAGGCTCCAGAGAGCAGCAGCAACTTCTAACTGCT
Source organism: Tinamus guttatus (assembly GCF_000705375.1). Next base: position 219,044 of record NW_010589854.1, read on the forward strand.
AACAGGGAGACCCAAGACAGCTTCACCATTCAGACATGTCACTCCCTTGCAGGCTGCCGCCACCAGAGGCATAAGAGTAGCCAGAGGGATGTCTTATTACAGGGTTTAAAAAAAAAAAAAAAATACACAACCAAACACAAACACACACACACACCACAGGCACCATTTGAAAAATAAAAATAATCTTCCACCACGAGCAGAAGGCTTCCACTCACAAGCACTGACACATACAGGTGCTAGGTGCTGATTTGCTATGTTCGAGTTTGCTTCTTTTTAATTATAAAAAGAACAGAAGCCCCTGGATCTTCACAGACTTAAGCATAAAACAAGGCAGAAAAGGTCACTCTATCAACTGCTGTGCATTCACCAACTAGCACCTAACCCTAGTGCTGCCAGTGCAGAGCCCAATGCTCAGCCTGCACGCGGCAGGAGGAAGGACAAGGGATCCTGCCGCATCCACTGCGCTTGCCAGCGAATGGAGCCTGTGTGGGACACTCAGACACCTTGACAGCCCCTAGCTACAGGGAACGAGGGAGCCCAGGGACTGGCCCAGCTCACCCATGCCACGTCTGCTGGGGGCTGGAGCACACTGCAACCAAAACCTCCTCCTGCGGGATGCGGCCTGCACAGGACGGGAAGCCAGAGGAACCCTGGGCAGCAGCAGCCTCATGCACAGCCCATTCCTGAAGCAGCCATCACAGACCATGCTAGATAGGGCATCTGGGGCTACATGTTTCAGCTGTCTCCATTTTAATTCAATTGTTCTAAAGCAGCAATCTAAGCTTTTAAAGACTTGATGAGCAAAGAAAAATCCCAGCGTTAAGCTGAAGAAGCAACATGATCTCTTCTCAGAACTGCTACTTCCACCTCACCACCAGCAGCAAGCGGAGGGCCAGCTAAGATGCCTCAGCTCCCTCCGCCTGCTCCGCTGCCGGAAAGGCTGGCACAGCCGGGCCCTCTCCCACCGGAAACCCTGCTGAGGACACAGGAGCAAACTCTGCCTCTTGCATCCACATCTTCCTTAGGAAAAAACATTTATGCCTTAAGTGTGCCACAACTGGTTTTCAAGCCCTTCAGCACAATCAAGTCAGTGTCATCCTTTTTTTATTATTATTTAAAAAAGGTACACATATATATGTCTGTATGTAGCTAGCTAGCAACTGAAAACTAATCAGGACCAAAAATAAAAGCTTCCTATTTTTGAGAATGTACTGAAATTACTTCCACAGCTAAGCAAGAGCTCTTTGCCAGCAGCTACCTAGGGAAGAGGTCATTGACTCAGGCATACTGGAAACCCAGAGGCATATTTAAAATAGGATTGTAAAAGCCAGAAATGGTCTGCAAAGGAGCTGGCAAAAGACCCATAGAAAACCCTACAACAATAAAACAGAATGCAAAGGGGGTTGTTTTTGACAAAAACCTGGATAACTAAACTTCAAACACAGTAGCTAATGACTGGTGACTAGCAGTTGCTCAATACATGCCTAGTTCTGTCATCTGCAGCTGTTTCTCAGCTATAGCAAAGAAAACTTGATCAAGTCAAGGCTTTCAATTTACTTATCACAATATTACAAAAAAAAAAAAATCCCACACACCCCACACTGAGCACCCGCTTACCACAGGGTTGTCTTGTTCCTGCTCAGCTCCTACCAGTTGACTCGGGAGTTCAGCATAACACCCTTCCCTGCTCCCCTGAGCACACACTGAGGGAACCCCTATGAGCAGTAGTTCTTCCAATGCAAACACAGCCAGTTAGTGATCAAAGGGCCACCACTCATCTTCCTTTCCAAACTGTAAGGATAACCTCATCCAATGCTGGGCTCTAAAGCAATTAGTCAGAAAGCTATTTAGCACCACTCAAGCCTCAGCAAATAGGAAAAGGAAAGACAGGGAGAACACACACTTAGTGAACAGTAAGCTGCAGCAGCAGCAGTCCAACATGCACATCAGCCACAGGAAGTTTTCAGTGCAAACCACTTTTACCTATTAATTTTTCAGCTCCAACAACTCTGCAAATCTTCAGTTTTCCTTCCTTGTCAAAACAACCTGGTGGCTGCCTGGCCAGCAAAGCCAGATCTTTAGCATTGAATCGCATTGGATTGCCAGAGAAGAGGATGAGGACAAGGAAGAGATGAAGGAGGGTAACAACGATGCTAATGAGTGTGTTGAAGCTGAGCATAACATATGCAGCAGATATGAAGGTCAACTGAAATACTAAAAACAGAAAGAAAACAAAAGATGCTGCTGTTTAATGTGATTGCCAGTCTATTGTGCACTCCAAACACTGTACATTTGTATGGAAGCAATGTAATAGAGAAAAAAGTTATAGGTAACTTTTTTTTTTTTTACTAGAGAATAAAATACACAATTGAGCTTTCCCAGTATAATTTTAACTTGACAAACAAGTTGTAATTTTATGCAGCTTTTCCACACAATTTAACTATATAGCATATTTTGGCTAAAGGTAGCCAAATGACTGAGGAGCTCAGGCAGTCTTCATGGGGAGCGACAGGGGGAGGCAGGTTACCTTCTCATTCCCATACCATCAAATACAAAGCATTAATTATTAGATATTCTTCACACACATACTTCGACAGTCATCTTTTGCTATATGGTCACTGGCCAGCACACCAAGTATTGTCCATGAACAATTCTTATTGAACACTTCTGTTATTTCCCAAAAAAACTGCAATCACTATGCTACAACTTCACACTGCTGCAAGGAAAAAAAAAAAAAAAAGTCAGAAAAATAGTTTTGAATAGCTCTTCCTTTTAACCCACCACAATATTCTACATTCAAACATTCATATCCACTCTTCAATCCAATTATCCTATTAGAAAGATTTTTCTTAAAACAATTCTCCCCACCCTTATACAAGCAATGCAAGTGTCTCAGATGGCTTTTAATAGTCCTGTACACTAGAAGCCACCTACCCAACCACAGCACAAAATCCTCAGCCTAGGCGGCCTTCAGAGAACCATTTCCATCCCAAACCAGAAGCCTCTGTTCCTCGGAGGGCAGCACTACATCTCCTTTTACACCCACCACAATCCAGAGTCCCACACCCAAGCCCATTTAACTTGTTCCACCATGAGCTGGAGGACAAGTTACACCATCTGCAGGCCCTTTACAGCCACTTGCAGACTGCCATGCCCCCAACAACTTAACTAGCTCCAAACAAGCCCTCACAGGCGCAGCTGTTGGCTTGCGTGTCCTCAACTCAAGGACCACAACCACAGGGAGAGCCGACTCGCACAGCAGCCAGAGACCCATCCTGAACAGTAACACGGCACTGCAAACCAGGCATTGCTGGAGTCCTGTTCAGCAGCAGCAAGCAGGGAGCTGGGCTGGCCACAGGATACCTCAAACAGTACCATAAGGACCCATGTCAGCTGCCTAGGACATATAGGTTACAGGGACTTTGAGACAGCTTATTTCTATATCCTTATTAAAAAAAAAAAAAAAAAAAAAAAGGAAAACATACACCCACACAAAACAAGAAACCCACTGTTTTTTGGGGCTGACACAGAGCTCTCAGTGTTTGCAACAGACCTATATGCTTTCCAATGTAAGCAGAAGCTCAGCAAGGGAGGTTGGCATGAATTCCAGTTGCACATTTCTAATATGCCTGCCTCTCTCAAGCATTTCAGACACTTGCCACAGACCTCTCTGAAAGCCTGCATGTTTCACAGAACACATACAGAACATACTTAGATTTTGAGTTGAACACTAATGGGTTGCAGTTTACTTTCATAAACTCTTTAGAAATCTACCCTCAGCATTTCCCACTATAGACCAGTACATTAGGTTGCTTCAACCCTTTCGTACTGCCTGGAGGAAGTCAGCCCTTATCCAACTTGTTCCAGATGGAGGACTTATTGAAAAAACATCAATAACAAAAAATAAACACAATCAAATCTCGGAAGACTCCATCACTAGGGTGCAGTTAATATGTATATGCAAGAATGGGTGTAATGCACAGGCACCTGTTCTCCACATGGACCTGAGGCAAGGCACGGAAGAGCATGGGGAGAGACAAGAAGTTGCCAACTGTGGCTTAGAGAGCTTTGGTTTTCCAGGAAGGGAAAAATTAGAGCAGCAGAACAACCTTTTGTGTTTCCGCAAAGGCTATTAGAAGGAATAAAGAAACTCCAGGAAGAGACATACATACTGATTTGGTAATTATTTTTCAGAGCAACTGGTATACCACTTGCACTTGCATTCCTTTACTGAATCTGTGCACCTACCATGCTGCACAGGAGCTCTAACATGTGAACCATGTGGGGCAGTGCAAGCAGTACAATGCAGCACTGAAAGCCCTGGAGACTGCCTGCTCACTGCTTGGAATAGACACAAGCCAGTCCCAGAGCTTCACAAGGCAGCAGGCACCACCACAGCTATCCCCAGGAAGCAGCCAGAGAAGCTCAACTCATCTGGCACTATCTGCACATTACTCCAATCTGAAAGGCATAAAGGCTCGTGGGATTCAGGCTTGGGTTCACCTTTGCAACCTGATCACCGAAGTCAGTCACGGCCAGCACTGTGACTACACTAAAAGCAACAATCCCAATATCAATATTTGCCTTTATCTGCAGTATTGGCTCTCCTCTTTTGAGAGGACGGAAGAATTTTTGGCTCAATAACCCACTTCTGTTGGCTGCATTTCATAATAAAGCCATCAGTCAGGGAAACTACTTAGTCATATATTGCCTTTAAATATATCTCCTGGCCAATCTCTTCCCTTGCATGACCTCTGCTAGGAAAGATACTGCTTTCAGTTATTTAATACCCGTGGTTCAAAGGACAAGCATTATTAAATGCTTGTGGTTAGAGAAACGAGTCCACTGGATCCAAAAATCTCTGAACATTTTCCCCCCCACACACACCCCCCCACCACCACTGCCCTTATTTGTAGGCAAAACAGATCAGCCAAAAACCAAGTGAGGGGCCAGGGGGGAAAAGAAAAAAAAAAAAAAGACACAGGGAGCAAAGTCTTTAGAAATAACTACTCTGGAAGAGAGGACAGTTTCAGCGGCTGATTGAGCATAAAGTTTCAGAAGATTTTATTTCTATTTGCAGTTATAGCTTGCACAATTACTTTGAAGGCAAGGAACAGTCAGCACTATCTTACTCATGTGAGACAAAACATGAGCTGAGACCCATCACGACTGCTAAGCACTAGGCATCTGGTTGCACATCCTGATCATCCTAACTCAAGAGAGGCAACCATTTTAACCACTCCAGATATAAACCCATCTCTTACCATGCTCATAAATATTACAAGTGAATCAAAACTAACAGTACATAGAAGTAATCAGAACCAACTTGGATGGTTTAAAAAAAAAAAAAAAGACTTGTCCAAAATTGAATTTAGCACCTAACTAATATGAAAAGAGCTACGCATGGAAGCTGCAACTGATCTTTCACTATTGCACCCTGCAAGATAGCTCCTAAAACATGATTTATTAGATTAGGATAAGTGCCAAGCTGTAACTATTCCAAGCTGTGGCTACATGTCACTAGTGCCTATAGCAGAGTTACCTGCTCCATGGCTGAAACTGCCACCCTGAAACAACACTTTGAACATCATCTTTTAGGCTCTAGATTTTCCTACACTTTAGCATAACAGAGAACAGCTCAGCACTAAAGAAATTAGAGCATAATACTCTGCAGCTTTCATCAGTGTCCCATTTAATGCCAGGTATTTAGGTTAAAGAGACTTGCAGTGATCTAAGTGTTAAAACACAAGCTTTCTAATGATGCATCTTCTAAGACTCTAAAACAAAGTCAATAAAATTGGCTACCTGATTTTACTAGTTTAGCAATTTCAAAGAGGAAAAAGCACTGTAGCTTATTTCTACAAGTCCTCAGAGAGTCTGCCAAATATATTTTAAAGCTCCCTTTTCTTCCTTTGAAGAGACACAACATTTTTAGTTCACATCATTTTATATTAAGAACTTGTTTAATCTTTGAAACACACACAGGGCAGGAAATAGCATTCAGTAAGAAAGCTTCAAAATTAGTCCATTATTTTGTCTTCCAAAATGGTATTTCCCCTCCCTCCATGCAAAGGAGGGCAATTGTTAATTCCATGTACAACCTCTGTATTTCACCTTTAAAGTAATTAGGCCATAAAATATAGATAAGACATTATTCCCTTTCCCCATTCAATTGCACCACACAGGACCGATTCCTGAACACAGTCAATACCGAGCTAACAGAAGAATTAAAATAAGACACAAGTTTTCAATTTGTGGATGCATGGATATATTGAAATAAAAAGGTTCCTAGATCTTAACCTGCATTTAAGTTATATCTTGAAAAAAAATTATTGACAGCTGATCAGTCTATTAAGGAAGAAAAAAAGCTGTGGTTTATGTATATTCAGAGCTGCAAATAAGGTTCCAGGGGAATCTCTGGATGGTAGCTTCAGTAGAAAGAGACTCAATGCTAAAAGAACATTTTCTTGCAGCAGAACCCTACTTTTAATATTTTCTTCGCCACTGTAGCATAGTCTTTATTCTATATACCAGGTTTCACTAAATGTTAAATTATCTACAGAAGATATTTATTGGTAATATAGAGTTATTCCTCTCTGCATAAAGAGGCACTTCTATTGGCTGCATGCAGCCATGCATGTCAAACTGCAGCTTCCCATGGCCAATTTCTAACTTGTGCATTATCTCATTTCTGTCTCCTGCTTATCTTATTTCCTATCAGGAAGGCCAAAGCTAGTCTGGTCATATATTGTCTGTAATTTTCACTTACACCTTGGTAAGCTGCCAGTACCATTGTAATCCATTTAGACGGACATCTTAAACTATTTCACATGTTATTTCCTACCATTTATCAACCACTGTGGCCTTCTGAAAAAAAGTTGGAATCAAAAGTGACAGACCCACAACAGCAGGCAAGCAAGTCATGCCAAATGCCAGGACAACCTTCACAGAGATTTTCCACTTTGGATGAAGCAACAGTAACCTAGAGCAATGATAACAACCAAGACTTCTTTTAGGGCAGTTTTGTGCCTAGAAAAAGGGTAACAGAAACAATGAATATTTACCTGGGTTTTCCATCGTACAGTGGTCATTCCAGGTGTATCTTACACCGGAGCACACACACCCTCTGTTAGAATAACACTCGCATCTTTGTCCTCTCCAGGCACGATGGGGATGCACAAGTGGAGCAGCCCGAGTATCCCGCTGCCTGAAAACAGCGCAGGAGTTCCGGCCCATTCAGCTCTCCCCAGCCAAGAGATTCAAGGCCAGGCCCCAGCCTTTTAGAGCACCACACAAACCAGCCAGCAGAGATGCTGATACAGGGATGTGAACAGGCAAGCTTCTATAAATAAAGTCTAATACCAAACAGACTTTGAAAAAAAGATATTAAAAACAGTTTTGAGATCAACTATTATAATTGGAGAAAAGTAAGTATAAGATGCAGGCTTGGCTTGAAAGAATTCCCTTCAGCTGAAAGACACCACCACCCAGCTCGACAGAGCAGCTGACATCCACCCCAGTGCAGCAAACAGCCCAGGTAGCTCCCCAGAGCCAGCCCTTCAGAAAGGGAGATGACTACCCCGCACTTGGCTTCCCCTAAAAGGGGTTACACCACAGGCAGGCACAGCCTGGCACATCCACTGCACCAAGGCTCCCATCCTGATCCAGCTAAGAAACACCTCAGTGCATAAGCAGCATTTTACAGCCGTGCAAGGGGTCCCACAGCATTCCCAGCACAATCCACAACACGGTGCAAGGCTGAGGGTTGCACAGGAGTGAGACTACTGCTTTCCACAGCACTGCCAACTTGGAGCAACTCCAAGCCCTCAGAACCACAACTGCTCCTGGGCTGTGCTCGAGCAGCCCCTGACCTGGCACGGGTGGCTCCTGCACAAAGGGAGCCCCCCCACGTAGCCACAAGGACAGTTCAGGGCACTGATCATGATGATCAAGCTGCCCCTGGTCGCACTGGCTACACGGACAGGACACACTAGTGCCTCAGTCCAACATGGAGGACAGGAACATGCACCCACATGCGGTCCTGCTGCAGAAGTCCAGCTTTTAGCCAGCTTAATGCAACAAGGCAAGCATGGCCACAGGGCAAGACCCACATACAAAGAACTTCTCCACAGTCCCTTCTCAACAATACTCTTGTATATGCAAACTCCATCATGGTCCTTCACATCTCTGACCATAGTTTTAGGCAGCACTGTCCTAAGCTCCTGTTTCTCCCAGCTCTCACAAGGTCACAACGAGCCAGCTCAGCAGTGCTGCCCTCCAGAGCAAGCCCCTCAGCCGCCCTGCCTGCACCTTTCTCTGGGCTAGCATGAAAGCCACATGATGCAAATTATTACACCAAACTTAAAGTCAGTGTTTCAAAACCATACTCAAACACCTAATCAGTGACTTCATCTCCTGTCTCAAAAACTTCACCTGCGCTCAAAGCACCTTCTTGACACAGATGCAGAAACAACTCCAGGAAGGCACTTTCAGAACACACTGACTCAAGCCAAATGTTAGGATTTCATTCACAACAAGAAAGTCAGTTTATGCAGTGAAAGCTTGCCTTTCTCTAGTCTCCAGCACCACAAGCCTTGTAACCTGTCATTTTAAACAAAACCACCAAAATAAACAGTCAAGTATGAGGTACTATGTACGTATGCGGAAGCAGGCAAGCAAGCCCAGAGGGAGTCGCATGCTATGACCAGTGACACCAGAAGAGGGGGAGACACTGACCAATTTTAAGGAGTTTGGGCAGTACGTTAAAAGAGGCAGTGAACTCCTCAGCCACCCCCAGTACTTCTGGGGAACCACAGCAGCTGGAGCATTTGCCTCTGGAAGACTTGCTCCCTGCCTCTTCCAATATCTATCCAGACACACAAAGTAGAGGAAACCTTAAAATTCAACATTGTTGTGACATCAATTTTACAGGCCATTTTTATTGCAGCAGACATAAATCACTGGGCTAAAACTGCACCTTATTCTTCATAACATACAGGATTTAAGTCTTAAAATGCTTGCACACACTAAACAATTTTGAATTTCTTAACCTTTGTTACTTTGCTTCATATCTTAGAAACAAACAGCTTACACATACTTGACATCTGTATTGTTGCAAAAAGGATCACCATTCTGATGGGAGACCAGATTGCTAAGAAAGCTGCTCTTCACTCTACCCTGAATTTATGAGTTTCAAGGTTCAGCTCAGCTGCAAGATTTTAAGCCTGCACAGACCAACTCAAGTCATCCAGATGAAGGAAAATAAAACGTATAAAAATACAGATATAAATTAACGAGCACAAAATGACTTCCACTTCATAAATTCAGTTCCCAACAGCTCTGAAATTAATCCTGACCCCTTTTTAAAAAAGGGTGCCCATTCCGCTTTGATTTTATTTTCTCAGATGGGCCTTAAGAGAAAAAAGAATATTTTTTTTCTTTAAATACTTTGGTGTCTGTCAAGGGTTAGCAGAGACCTTGTTTTCACCATCCCACAGGTAGGGAGAGACTGAGACCTCATCCCTGCATTTTCCAATGGAATTGGGTTTCCCTTAACAGCCTCTATACTGAGAGAAGGAAGTACAGTCTCTACTTAAACAGCTTCTGAAAGTTCACAAATACCTGGATATCTATCTTTCTAATTAAAAAGATATTATCACATTTGATAATGCAATTGCTGAACAAATAAATCTAGGAAATGGTGTTTTTGTGTAGTTATATTAAGGAAAAGCAATACCTTATTTTAACTGTAGCTCAGTAATAACGATTCAATTTTAACAGGTAACTACGGTCTCAATTCAGGAGAAGCTACCGTGTCATCTCCGGTAGGGCATAATCAGGCATAGATGCCAGAGTACGATATATCAGAAAAAAAAGCAACAAAAACAACAAAATCATAAAACACACAAATGACTAAAGGAAGTTCCTGGTTTATATCAATTTGACAACTTCAACAACAACCAGCTATTTATTGACTTTTGCCTCAAGATGAGCAAGACTTTCCCAAGATACAAGTAATAAAGGTTAGGTATTTGAAGGAATAATAGAACATCCTCAAGGCTACTTGAAATGTTTTGCGATTTTTTTGAACCCAATAACTGAGAGGAGACCCCCCAAACTCACGCAAAGGGAAACGACAGAGCCAGGCAGCACTCAGAGTGACCCACCAGTGCAGTGGCCAGGAGCAGAGGCAGGAGGCAAGGCAGGACACCCACAAGCTCTGCCCAGCCTCCCATTTCCAATGGGACTGGTCCTACTCAGCACATTCCCACACACTGCACTTCTTTTTCTCAGCCTACCCACAGCAACTGACCTGACAGTCGGCTTCCTGGCTTCAAAACTCCCCCGCTCTAACATGTAATCAACATAGAAACACCATTTGTGGAAAGGCCTAAACTACTGCCACCTTCCCACACAGGCAGTTCAGCAAGTGAAACACTTCATCCCCACAGTTAACTCAAAATTGATACTCTAGAATGATAGTCACGCTACCTAATATGTCAATTTTCACTAGCTGGAAACACTGAAGGGGAAAAAAAAACACTATTATTTCTTCACTTGCAGGCTGAATAATAAATCCATATAGTTAGCTAAACTTCTGCAGTTATCCACTCCATAACATACGGCGTCCTACTTTCGCTACAAAGATATCCGGGAGTCACAGGCAAATGCTTTGCAAGAATATCTAATGACCTTAGTCCACGATGAAATTGTGACAAATAGCTCTGCTAAATAGAGCACCAAAAATATTTTTTCTTCAAGATAAAAACCTCATGTCAAGATAAAACACACTGCAGCAACTTAGAGGAAAACAAGGTCATGGCAATCATGCAAAATGGCTTGGGAAAGCCAAGAGTTGGTCTCTTAAGAAATACACTCTTGTAAACCACAGAAACATTTGGGTAGCGACTTCAGTGGCACAGTGCAGTTTTACAAATCAGGTGTGTCAGAACAGAATGAGTGGTTTATCAGGCATTAAACACTGAGGCAGTGTTCTTGGCCAGCCTGAGCAAAGGCGGTGCCCAGGACTGCAAGCCCAGACCTTCTGATGCAGAAACGGACCAGGCCTCAGGACACAAGTGCTTGGTGTCTGCCTCTTTTCCATCCCTAGTAAAATCACACCTGACTACCCAGGCTGGAAGAGTGGCTCAACAGCTAATGGAAGGATTATCATTTCCATTTTAATCAGACCCACAAACTTTGAAGGCTTCTCAGCTTCTAGGCAAGAATTAATGGGGAAAGCCAGCCTGGAGGAAGACAACTTAGGAGACCAACAAGTCTGACGCACCAAAAAAGAGTCCAACTCGCAAAAGTCAAAATACAGATCAGAAGAGATATCCCACAGAGCTTCAGTTTTAAAACTGCTGTCATCTGAGAGCCTAAAAGGCAAAACCCCTGCAGTTACAGACTGGCTACTCCTCCCTGGCCCCACTCGCTGCCCCGTCATGGCCCAGCACCCACAGCCTCGGCAGAGCACCCGCAGGCCCCGTTTACAACCCGAGGAAGGCGGCGCCCTCGACATTCGCTTGCACCCTAAGGCAGCGAGGCTCATGGCCTATGCAGGTGCTTCAACAAGAAACGGCCTCTCAGGGAGAGGCCTTCAAAGAAACAGTGACTGTACTCAGTGGCAGCTGACTTCAGAGCTTTTGTGAAGTCACCAGTGACAAGCGCTTGAAAAGGATATAAACAACAAAGCTGAGTCTGAGCAGCCACATAACCACCATCTTGGGCTTTTCTTCTCCCCTCCACCCCCTATCAAATTTCCTGATATTAAATTGTCTTGGGAACAGAGACTACTTTGACCACCTTGCTTCAAGCAGAAGAGCAACTCGCACAGCAGTTTAGACAAAGGATGCTTAAGAAATGGATGCTTTTAAGTTCTGCTACTAAACAGCTGCTGCCTCAGCCCAAGAGGGAAGTTTCAGGCCCACAGGTAGTTACATGCGCAACCCTCCTGGAGCAAGGTTTGACATGCACGTTCCACTCATTTACCTGGAGTGCTTTTTAAGTCACTGTAGTGTCTTGGCACCTTCCAATAGAGACAAAAACAAATCCATTAATGGCTTGAAAATTGATTTCTGCCTTAATTTCCTCAAAGCAGCCAGGCAATTAGGAGTGTTAGTTGGAGGATGTGCACAGTGTCAAGTTTTTCTGCTTCTTCCCTCCATAACCCTCCTTGCCTCCCAACACACAGAGTTAAAACGTATTTATAAAAGGAAAAAAGGAACATTGGTATTTTGTCTGGAAAGCCATGAGGTTGGCAGTTTCTTTGTACCTTTTCAGTAAGTTAGGCTATCATCTGATTTCTCTTGGCCTAGCACAAGAAAAAACCCACACACCCCAAACAAAAAGTAATAGCAACAAAAAATATTATTATTTTAAAATCTCTGTGAAGACTCAGTCTGGGGAAGAACATAGGAGAAGCAACTCCCTTGCCATCCACACAAGTGCCCAGCTCAGCCCCACCAGACTCGTCCTGCAGATGGACAGTGCAGGGGTGAAGCCTGAAAGGAGGGATATTATTACAGCTCCCCTGCCTTTGTGCTGGCTTTGAAAGGCTGCATGGGAAGGAAACGCTTAGGATCACTTTTCAAAGACAGAAAAATGAATGGGGTCAGAAGCAAAACAGCTATAAAAGCAGCCACTTGAAAGGCCTGAAGCCTACCAAACCTTTCTCTTGTCATGAAAACAACAGGTTTAAGGTCACTCTTTATGAGTGGTATTTCAACCTAAAAGGATTTAATCCTCAAATTAACAACACCCCAAGCAGCCCTATCCTGCACATGGGGCAAGCCAAGAAGACAAGCAGACCACGGCCACCTACTTGTTCTTGCCAAGGAACAAACAGCCCATGGATCCAACTGACTCCAATCACAGTAAAACCCAAGAACTGCAAGGGACCCCTGGATGATCAGGCCTTGAGTCCCTACTGCTAAATGCAACAAGGGACTCTAATCCTTGGCACCTTTGTAGTATGGAGCTAAACTGAAAGCTACTATATTGCTGTGTCTCCGTATCCCCAAAGGGCTGCTGTTCCAGCACCCAGCAGCTTTAATGGCAACAGCCTCCTATAATTTCCAGCCTAAATATCTTTTATGTTCCAATTATCCAACACTGACCTTTTCCAGCGAGGCAAAGGGTAGAAGGCTTAGATGTGTGCATATATGGTAGAGCACAAAGCAAGTCATTTTTTTCTGTTTTTTCTTTTTCCACCTTTTGAGGTCTTCCCCTACAGGGAAAGCTTTCAATTCCTAGTAATCCTTCCCAGGCCAGTTCCAGTTAAAATCACCTCTCAAAAAAGTGTGGGTGACAAAACATACAGAACATCGAAAAAGACTAAGCCTGAGCTGAAACCACAATATCTAAGGTCAGCTTCCCCTGAACTTGCCTCATGATTTATTTTTTAAATGCAAAAAAAAATAAGTTAGATCTCTTAACCATTATACTTTGGCTCTACTACCCATAATCAGAGACACCTGCACCTCCATCCAAGATGTTGGAAGCTCATCTGTCACAATAACATATTACCAATAACTTTAAACTTTACACCAATTATCTGTACTCAAACCCAGCCTTATACCTGCTACAGAAAGTCAGCAATATCCCAGATGAATTTCTTAACCATTTGCTGAAAAATGATTTCAATCTAAGCAGCTTTTTATTCATTTTTGCTGTCTCTAAACAATTGTAGGGTAACACATCACCTATTATGCAATTTGATAATCTATTGCTCGTTTTCCTGAAAAGGTCATATGCTGTAATAGGTGTGTTCTATCATGACTGCTGGGCTATTGCTTTTTGACTGTGCTGTCCTGTCTAACACTGTGCAATACAAGTCTCCCAGTTCTATACCCCAGGTTCCCAGTATTTGTGTACAAGTGTGTTTCAACTTGACATCCACACTAACACAGCCTTAGGAGCACACACATACCCCTTAGGGCTTTTCCACGGCTTTCCCTCTTATGCTGCTGTTCAGAGCAAGAGCAGATGGAAGAGGCAACCTCAAGTTTTGAATCACCTTCAGTGAGTTCCTAAGAAGATCTTGCCTCCTAGCCCTCTTTCCCCATAGCTCCATCAGTTCTCCACATCAGTTCTCCCTGCCCTATAGGTTTGGCCTTCCTGTGCACAAAACAGGTTAGCAGCTCCCAAGAGGAGGCTCCCTGGAACTGCACACTTCTTCCACCTTTTCTTTGCAGCTTCAAGTTACCATCCTCAGCACCATGCATTGCCTGTAGTTTCTGGTTGCTTTCCGAACCATTAATAACTAGAAAAAGTCTCTGTGAAAAGAAAAAGGTTCATTTCTAAATATTCTCTTTTTAAAAGTTAGCATAGACACTCCGCTAGATATATAGAGAATCCAACTGTCCTATTAGAAACCAAAGCGAGAAAACACTTCAAACTGGAAGCTGAGCATACTCACTGAGAAGTGTGAAAGATTTTCATTCTCTATTCACAGCAAAACAACACAGCCCTAACCTACAGCGCTGCAAGGATGCTACTGTAATAAGAAAGCTCTGAATCCCAAATGGTGGCTTGTCACTTTTCTTCAGCAATAATAAAGAAAATCATGACAGAGTGTGAAAGCAGCAGCCACAAATCAATACTCCAGCACTCCCCACATGTAAAATGAAGTCAGAAGCAATTTGGAGCAAGAAACAATAGCTCGTGCCGTCTCTGCCACTGGATTTTGGCACTGAAAGAAATTCAACTTACTAAAAGAGAATGTGCTATGCACAAACTTGCACAGCAGCAGCAGAGAACGTCTCGGTTTCTTATGCAGGGCGCAGGAGGTGATAAAATAAGCAGACATATATTTAAGGCAAATTTTAACCAGCTTATGTGGCACTTGCGAGTTCTTGGAGATCAACTATTTTCAAGATGCTTCAGTAAGTTGCTTTTATTAGAATTATTTTTGAGATAAAAAGTTTTCCATTAAAGGAATATGACATATTAACCCATACTTTTTGAAGCTATTTTTCTTCACATTTTTATTAGGAAAACATCATGTTCTGAACACATGCTTAGAGTGCACATGAATACTCTGCCCTTAATTAAGTCTCAGTTTACAAATCCTACTGTTAGTTTAAAAATGGTGGCATCACTCCTTCCATGCACATTTAGTGCATGGGCGATCATAGAAGATCAGACAAAACAGTTGCTGACAGTTTTCTTCTTTATACTCCTATATGATTTGTTTTTAATAAAAGGAGGAAGGGAAAAGGGGGCAGCAAGTAAGGAGTGGTAGCACAGAACTAAGTGCAAGGATGGATTTACCAATAATTGACTTGATGTACAGAGAAGATCCAACTAGTGCACTACCAAAACATTAGGTGGAGTCTACATCAAATATATATTTGCTTACACACTCTGCATAACTCCCTTTCTTCAGAAGAAGGTCTATGAGAGGGATGTAAAGATATGCATATGCTGATACCTTTACCACTAAGCTTCGAGTCATTGTTGAAAACAGTCTCTGGTTTTTGGGCCAGAGATGGCCCAAAAGAAGGGGTTTTTTTCCCCAAAGCATTAAAGGTGCCAACGTCCACCAGCTCCACTTCCTTCACATAATCTAGGTGCTATCCATCACATCTTGGAACACAATCTCACCTGGTGAGCAGAAGAGGTGGAAGAAAGAGCCATCTTCATATGTTTCAAATGAAACTCCGCCTCAGCCTAAGTAGCCAGCAAGACAGAACAAATAGGGCAAGAGGAACCAGCTTCTACCCCCTCTGCTGACTCCACACAGCAAACTCTCTGCAGGGCATTTCAGTGCCAGCAGCTCACTCCAAGGGCAATTGGCCCCACTGCAAGCACTAACCTACCCCATTTCTTGCCTATTCAGCCCTCACTCCTGCCTTGCACATCAATTTAAATTCAAGCACAATTTAGGACATATATTTTCATTCCAACACAGATGCTGAATAACTTGCCTGTAACATGCAGTCAGACACACACCTAGCAAAACCCAGAGAGCTCCTCTGATGCACACCAGCCTTGTCTTAAAGGCCAAACCAGGAATTCTACTGCATGGAATTTACATTTGGATTCAAATTTCTATCTTAGCAACTGAACACATTACAACACACAGGCCAGCAAAGTATTAGCCATGACTTTTTATTAATCCCATTCCATTAATATTCAATTAACATTTTTAAAACATCTAGTTGAGACTTTGGGATTACTTTGAAGATAAACTTGGCCCCTTGGCCCCTGTGAGCATTTGGCAAAAGCAATAAGATGAAGGAAGCTAAGGGAGCTGCTAAGAGTCCAAATTGCTGACAGGAACCTTGGATAGTATCATATTGGAGGAAAAAAAAATCCAGCCCCACCACACACTTGGATTTAGTCTGGAATTAGACAGTGGGTAACAGTCTGCTTCACTGCATCTCTACATTATCCCCCCAGCCACGATAGGAAATTATTTGGACCAACATATATACATAAACATATATACACATGCATGTATATGTATTTAAATATTGACCAAGCTATTCACATGCCAAAAGGAAAAAGTCTGGAGCCTAGAGGTTTATCCTTAAATGGAAGCTAATGAGGGTTATCGGCCAAACCTTTAAGACTTCCTTATGACTTGAGCAGGTTTTGTGTGTATTACAGCAAACAACAACACAGCCTGCAGAGCACAGGAGAACAGCAAATTCTCAGCAGACGACAGGCAATACTAAAACATCAAGCTAAAGAGGACAAAATATGCCAGATTGAACAGTAAGATAGGAGATAAGAGATCAGTTTAGAGCTTGAGGCACACATGCCAGATTGAACAGTAAGGTAGGAGATAAGAAGAGATCAGTTTAGAGCTTGAGGCACACACAGCCAAAAGAGCCCTTAAACATAAAGAAACAGAGATAATGGAGGTTATTTGCATAAATGCACAATTTCTATGTTTTGTGAGTCTTCAGTAGGCAGGGCACACACTGCCCAAGATGAGCCCTACAGCACGTCCCGGAGCGCGAGCCCCGGGCACCAGAGCTGCAGCAGGACAAGGCCCGGCCGGCTCGCTGTGCCCCTCACCAGGCCTCCAGCTCCATGAGCGGGAAATGCTGGCAGCGAGTCACATGCCAGCTGGTCCCCAACGCATGAGACATGTCACCACCCCAGTCTGTGACCAAGGAGCCCATCTGGGTGGGCAGAGTGGTTTCTTTTTAAATATATATTTTTGATGCTATTTGTCACCCTACTGTGTTAAGTGATGCTTCATTTAGAAAGAAGTACAAAGTTTTTCCTATTCAGATCTAGGATACAAGCTCTAAAATATAAGTAAAATAAAATAAGGTCATCAGAAAGTTAAAACTTGATGTGAAATTACTGGATCTTTAGAAGTACAAAGCAGTTTTAACAGTTTTTTTCCTTCATTTTTAAGTGAATCATGTTACTAGAATAACACACCGTAAATAACTATTAACAAAAGGTTAGCAAACTGATGCATTTCTTATGGAAAAAAGTACTTGTTAGACAGATTAGCAAATGAACACAACATTACAAAAAGAGGAAGTTAGTTTATGAATTTCTCAAGTCCCTTGCAGTAAAGGACTTGATACAATATCATGGATTTTGCACGTCACAGAAACTTTACAAGTTTTAGACAGCCACAATGAAATAAGCAAATTACAGAAAAATTGAAGGATAAGAAAATGGAATTTTTCTTTTTATAATAATTAAACAGCCTAAATATTATTAACAAGGCCTCAATTAAAACAACTTATCATTTTCCCCGCTGCTGCAGTTACTCTAGCTTGAGTCACACCAGTATCTCCACCGAGAAGTGTGCATAAATAAAGACAGGCACAACTTGTTTGTTATTCACTCTGCCACAACCACGAAAAGGAAAAAGAGTTAAAAATTGACACCAAATTTAAAAGAAGAGGGGTAGGAGGAACTTTTAAAAATCTTAATTATAAACTTAAGAGCTGACCAACTCTTAACCTCTGTTAAGGCCAGCTGATGATGATGCTCTCTAGCAGTCAGAAGAGAAATACTGACAATTCTTTCCAGCACCTTCTTAGATGCTGAAACAGAGTTACTGAAGCAACCCTCTGACATCCTGCAATGAACCTTCTCCCTCAAATGGATACACCAGAAAACTATTAATTGGGTTTCCAAGCTGCCATAACAGCCAGGTCATTTCACAGTGAGTGGAGAGGAATTACTACCCTTTCAAGCATCTTAATTTCTCCAAACAACAGTAAAAGCTGAACACAAAAAACAGTAAACAACCAAGTGCTGTATAAAGACAAAACTAAGAAAAACAACTTCATAGGCATGGCTCCCTTCACCTCACCCTCACCTCGTTACAATACAGAGGGTAAACAAATATGTCAGAGACCCAACACACACTTTTCCTTGCTGCAGCCACAAATAATAAAAAGAGGTTTGACTTACACTACTACAATAGAAAGCTCTAAACTGAAGTGCTCTCTCTCCACTGTAGGTGACAGGCACTGGCAGATTGAGTGGTAGTCTCCAATGTTGCAAATAAAGCTGGAAGTGGTCAGAGGTACAGCGAACCCGTATTCCAGAAATCCACCTCAGCCGAGCAGCCCCAGTTGTGCTCTCCTTCCCCAGGGCTCTGCAGGTGCAGGAAAGGGCCTATATCTGCAACACGACAGGGTTTATTGCTCTATTGTCCTCTTCTGGGCCAAGGAGGAGGAGACAGGGCGCGGGGGACACAGTGCTGCCACGCACCCCATGACCAAACATCTAGCAGGTCCAGCTAACTGCTGCTGGGGACACCTGCAGCTACCTGAGATTGCTTTCCCAGGACTCGCACTGATGAGGTATTAACAATAACACTATTTGCAGCCTGTTCACAGGTAGCTTCAATGAAAGCAGATTTCCCACTCTGCAGGAAGCCTCCCAGATAGGAGAGGCACCACAGGAACTCCAGCGAGTTAAAGGCACATAGGACAAGCCTCTTCTGAGCCCCCTGGCAGCCACCTCACACCAGCAGCCCACATATCGCCATGCAGGGCTCATTAGTCAGGGCTCTCTTGAGGCTCTTGCACAAGACAGGCCTGGTTTCCAGCCCTGACTCCTCCAGAAGCCCCAGTGGCTTCCAGGTACAGCTCAAAACTCAATTTCTTCTTTCCCCTTCTCTGAATCTTCAGTTTTCTGCAGAGCTCTCTCACTCTGAGACAGGCTCCACTAGATTTAGCAGAGAATTTACCTACTCTTCCTACTCACTTCTAGAAGTTTCCACTTCCCACCCCAAAAAAAAACCCCACGCTAACCCTCAGCGCCTGTTATATCAACACAAATCACCTGTGTCATCAGCACAACACAGGACACCTGTCTGAAACAGGTGAGCTGCCAGACCCTCATTTGCCCCCAGCGCCCCCAGCACACTCCCAGTACAGGAAGCCCAGGAGGCCAGGAGCTCTTGCAGCTGCTTTGGCAAGATGCAGCAGAGCTGGTGGGCTGCTCCCTGCTGCCGTTTCACCTTACCTTGTGCATAGCCAGAGGGCAAGGACCTCGAGATGCTCAGTAATAAAACTTGGAATTAATGCCTGAACAGTCCTTTTAAACACAGATGAATCATAATCCTTGAAGGTTACGGTTCTCCATACTTGAAAGGCTGCTCCTGATGGGATTAATTCTCATAATAGCATATCCAATCACCACCATTAAACAAATAAAAACTTCCTAATCAAGCAGATAAATGCATGCAAATAAGCCGACTCCTAAGCTCTGAAAGGACTCTGTGCTAAGTCTGAAGGAGGGCAGTGTTATTCCTTAGCCTAAAATTTAAGCAAAGCTTTCAGAAACAAAAACATCCCTCTGCTCACTCAGAGCACCGATAATCGAAATCCAGCTGCTCCTGGATCTCTGTACTTTTCTCCTGTCAATCTTCTCCAGTCATGTGCCCTTTGTGAGAGCACCTAATCCACCTCACTGAGGCCGATTACAGGCTAGACATGGCTAACGACAGGCTGCTGTCATCCTCCTGTGCTTCAAAGGCAATAAAATAAATCATATTCCTCAGCTGAGGTTTTTACAAGGTGGTCCTGTATTTCTCAAAACCATGGTAGGTAAAACAGGCCCTGGAGATTACAGATAGAGGGATGCTTGTGCACTGACACTGCTTTACCCCACTAAAGGATGATCAACAGCTCTACAACTTCCATCCACTTTTACTCCTCCTATGCCATAGCGCTCTGTCATAGGCATTTGAGTGAACAAAGAAAAAGGAAAAGAGGAAGAAGGAAAAGAGAAGAAATCCGTACCCTACCTCAGTCTTTACATTAGACCAGCTGATTCATAGCAAATTTTTAGAGCATATGCTTAGGATATATTGGCAAGGTCAATGATATACCTAATGATTTGTGAAAGAATGACCTCTGCTTCCTCCCAGGACTTCACTTTGAAGGGATAAAACTCTGGATCCACATTTCGGGCCTTGGAAGAATCACAGAGTTCTTGGGCAGAGGCTACATATTTGGCAGCTTGATCTATTCATTTTCTTGAAGAGCTGCAAAGACATTAGATGCGTCCACATGCTGTTCCCTTCCAGAGAAAAAGTAATTTTTCACTTCCAGCATGAAAACGACACTAAGTAGTACGTCCTCTCACTTTGATGGAGGAATTCATTTGTGCCAAGACTGCCCTGCCTGGAAGGGTAGGAAGAGCAGAGTAGATAACTAACCAACGCGTCTGGTTTGGAGGCAGGGGAGACCAAGCAACTTATTTTTAGTGCTCCTCACATCCCACTCCTGCTACCAACTCAAATGACGCTGAGCTGAATGGATAATGGAACAGAAAGCAACAACTCATCAACTTGCTGAATTTTTTTTCAAAAGAATCCTTACACCTAAGTATTACTGATAGAAAACATAACCTCACTTCGGGGAATCTCTCCAATTATTAAAAGAGTCTGTTTAAAGAAAAAGTTGAAGCGCCACTTTGAGGAAATTTCTTAATCACATTCATATTCTTAACAGCATACTTCATGCTCAGGTGAGCTGCAGCTTCATTTATATTTGAAAAAATAATTCAAACCCAAATTGCAAGTTCAGTATTTTTCATTGCTGAAGCAAAATCTGCCGGGCACAGCTAACTGTATTATTATGTACTCTCCCGGCAAGACGGTCAAAAATGCATACACACATTGCAGTCTAGGTGCTTCCATCATATCACCCCTGTGCCAAGATAGCCAGGGTTTCTGGCTACCTACTCAAAAAAAAAAAAAAAAAAAAAGCTTGAAAAAAAGGAAAACAAAAGAAAAAACAAACAGTTTCATAACTGGCATGGTATTCTTTGACACAGGGATGAACACATGCATGACAGCTTGTGTTAAAAGCCTAAGCAAATATTTTTACTCATTATTAACTGTGTTAACTGTAGCATCCTGGTCAAAATCCAATCTGACTAGCTACAAGATGTATATGCAGAATTCCATAGGCAGTTTCAGATGAACGTTATTCTCCACTTCTGCCCTCGATGCTGTTAGTTCTGCTACATGGCTGCTGCATTTTATTTCAACATAGTAAAAGTAAATAAATAAAAATAAATCCAACAACAGATTTCAAGTCTACATACAGCTCACGTGTACTGCAACCTTTTTGAAGAGAAGAAGGATAGTAATGTCTAGATGGAAATAATCACTTCTTTTCAGGGCATATCCTGAAAAGGAGCCGTACCATGGCTGGTAGTAAACTCACCCAAGCTCTCCTCAGCAAGACACTGATCTACGTCCTGCTTTGCCCCAGGAGAGCAGGGCTGGAAGCCAATCTGAGCACAACAGACGCAGTTTACCCAAAGCACCTTATGCTCAGGCTAATCTGAGCAGCACAGAGACTGTAAAGCATCAGCTCAAAACTGACATAAATTAGAGCAATCCCAATGAAGCCTGAGGAGAGAAATTTAACAGTTTTTGTCTTCCACATTCCCAAGTGCCAGCACTGTATTTCATGCCTTGCGTTCTGGAGAAGCAGCTCAGTGCTGGGACATCTATTTAGTTAACAGAAAAAGAGCCCTGAAGAGAAAGTATATCTCAGGTTTGTCAGTAACCTCACTCTGTCTACAGCAGGGCTGGCCTGACTTGCCACCAAATACAGCTGTGTCACCAGCTGCCACCTGTCAAACGAAGGCTGGGGAAATTATTATAGGACATTACAGCACTGTTTACTGCTGTTTATCAGCTCCAAAGCAAAGCACTTAGGATACAAAAATGCTAAAAGAAGAACTTAATGCTAATACTTTGCAGTAGCCATGTTTTACTGCAACAACTCCTTGCTGGATCTGGCCAGAGCTGAGGATGTCTCCTGTGGGTCTCACAGTGGCTGCCAGAGCTATGGGATTCATTTCACTGTTTTTCTTACACAGCAGACATCACTCAAGATGATTTTACTGAATGCTTTGTTCATTTATTTTGTTTGCATTCATAAGTCTTCAGGTTAAGTGAAAGGCTAAGTACAGATTCAAGCATGCAGTCCGTATCTATTTAAATACATGTCAAAATTCTGAAATGTTACCATATCAAAATGCTTCCATCAAATCCCTTATTCATACAAAACAAAATAAAAGGAGTCCTAGCTCGGGGCCAAATTGTAAAGTCATTAACTGAGCATCGCTCCCACTGACAGCTGCATTCTCTCCCATTTAATTTCATTTCCATGGATGCCGATAAAGCAATTACTAGATTTGACTGGTAATTTGCATATTAAAACTAAAAGAAGTAACCACCCTAAAAAGTGGTTAGAAAACACACCGGTAAGCTTTGGTCCCTAGCCCACTGGCCTAGATAGGCCTAGCTTGCCTGTTTTTACGTGACTCGGGCCTGGCTCCCACGGCAGCGGCTCTGCGCCCTCCTTCACCCGCGTGCGAGCGAGGAGCGCCGGCTCCTGCCGAGGCTGCTGGCACACGCACGCACATTACTGTAGAGGCACGCAGGTTTTACACATGCGTCTGTGACATGTGCTGGGGAGCACGCCATCCTGTCTGGTATCAGATGGTTATACAACTCTCCTATCACTCTTCTAGTTTGCATGATGGAACTCAGTACTACCTGGAAAGGCTTTGCACATTTTGTCTTTCACTATAAGTGACAAAAGAAAATAAATTATTGCCATTAGGAATTTGCTATCACCTGTAGCACAGGGTTAATGGATCCAGACTAGGGTGAGGAAAGACAGAGCAATCAACCTTTATCTAAGAAGCTACTGACTTCAGCAGAGAATCCTAAGTTTGTGACTTGCCGTAGATGGGCTATTCTGTAAACCTGTGTGAGAACAAAAAGTAAAAGCATTATTATTTATTGTCTTTCATTTCAAGCCCAACTACAGTATGTATTTCTAAGTTCTCTGTCAGCCTACAATGATCAAATGTTTGTCAAATTGTTCATAGAGCAGGTAAAATTCCCTTCAACTAATAAATGCACAACTACCCAAATGCCTTGTAATCAACCACACTGCCCTAGCAGGAGAAGGGATCGGTCATACCTTGTAGATTACAATTACTTAGCTAAGAATACATACTCCTACGGCAGTTCAAAATCACAATCACTTCCCATTCTCTTCAAGTGGAAACAAGTGACTGTCTTTTTGCAAATTAGCTCTTTGATCATGATATGGCTTGCACAAGGTTTTTGATAATCACACAGCAATTTATTTATGGGCTATGCAAATAAACTACATTTTCTTGACAGACTACTCAAATTTTAAAATACCTTAGTCTTCATTTATTTACTGGAATGCCAGCCAACACAGGTATAGGAAGAGCAGGTAAAAACAAAAAATCTGTTTTGACATACGATGGAGGGGCATTTCTAGTTGGTTCTGTTTCTTTTGCCTTTTTTTTTTTTTTAAGATAGCAGCTATCTGTCATGCCCTGAAGAAAAAGCAGTTTTATAAAGAAAAACAGGGACTAGGAGAAAAACAGAAATGTCATCTTTTCCCTTGTTCTCCCAGCATTTCTGTCATTTCTCATTTTTCTGGTCTCAGAGTTTGCCAACAATGTGCCCAAAGGTTTGTGCAATAAACTTACTTGCAGCTGCTCCGCTATTACCACCAAAAACAGGACATAAGACATATAATGAAACAGTTTATCTAAACTTGGTTACTTTTCATTTGATTTCCTTTATCTAGAATAGCACACACAACCATACTTTAAACTTTCAGCTTCCTTTTCTCATGAATGAATTAATAGAGCTTGTCAGAAAAACAACCCCAAAAAACAAGAAAGAAAAAAAATGACAATGACAGCACGAACAAAGTGACTCTCAGTTCACCTCCAGCTTTCCCAGTTATCAATGCACATCCTGCGCATGCTTAGCAAATTACGCTCCTCCTGATCCTTTGCCCTTACCTCTTACCTCAATTACACTGCCTCTCTCCATAAGGAACTACCTAATCCTTCTTTTGGCAAAGGCAGATTTCCACTCTTCCCACAATAAGCCTTCTCTAGTAAGGTCCCTCTACTCCTAAAGCGCCTTCCCAAATAAACATGGTAAGTCTTTTCCATATAAATACAGAAACTCAATAGAAGGCTGTACCTAAAACTCTCCTCCACAAACTTTTAATTCCTCACCCCACAGAAAAAGACATTGTCCAGCCAGAAACTATATGCCTTCATTTTGAAAGAAAAATAATTAAACATCCCAATTCAATGTGAAGAATAACACCACATTCCAGAGGAATATATTAAAAAAACAGTTTTAAAGACTCATCGAAGAGAAGAAAAGCAGAATAGCATGGCTTAACATACAATCTGGATATACAATATATGGCTCTATCCAGATCATTAAATAACTCTTAATGCTGGTCTGGTGAGAAGCTAAGAGCATAACCAAAAGAATTCCTGCATCTCAAAGAAATAGCATGGAGGGAAATCTAGTCCAGAATTCTTCAGAAGAGATTTAAACAATAACTCATAGCAAGACTTTGAATAAAACCACCAATATGGTTTGGTTTGGTTTTGTAAGGATACAGATCTAAGACTGAAGACTCCAAGACCAATTGCTTGGTCTGATCTGATTCATCTGCTCCATGGAGGCATGAACCAGAAATGGCTCAGCAAAACGAAATTCTTCTGGGCACATATCTACAGGAGACGGCTTTCACGCTGCTTCCTACTTGCACGCGTGCACTTCTATCATTGAGGAACAGAACTGCAGAATAGCAAGTGTTAGGGAGGGAGCAGCACTGAATTACAAACTGTGCCAGCTCCAGGTTTCCTGGAGCGCACACACGCACACACATGAGGACTTTCAGCTTTGTTTTTCAGGATTCTGTTTGTTTATAACTCCATAAATGTGAATCTTACTCTAAATTCATTCCAACTTGGTGTTCAGTTAGTTCCAATGTAATCTAACCTCTGGCAGACACATACTAAGGAAGATTTCAAATTTTTTTTCCTTAAGCAATGAGCAATTAATATACTCCAAATTTCCAAAGGAATTATCAGAGATACTCTGCAAAGATGACTGCAAGCTGTTTCGTATAACACTGAATTATATACTAATGTTCCTTCATATTACCCTTAACACTAGGAATCCTCACATTTTAAGTATTAAATCCACAACTAAAAGAAAGATTGGAAAATTACTGCAACAGATGTGTAAGATGACTATTTCCTGCAATAATATGCAGTTGAATTTAAAGTCCAATCAAGAATCTTGTCCAAAATGGGCTAGAAGGGGAGTTTTATTTATGTTCACTTATACATGAGCACTCCTCATGTATAAATGAGCAGTTATATGTGCTTGGAAGGCCCAGCCCGTGACTGATGCATCTATGCACACCAGTGAGAATATGAAAAATGTACAAAGTAATGATACTACTATTTGCAAGTATCATGTCACATATTCAGAAGCAATTTAGGAAACCAAGTACAAGCAGAAACACTC
>NW_010589854.1:244914-256249 GCF_000705375.1 Tinamus guttatus
CGAGCAGGAAGGAGGCTGGAGGCAGCGCCCGCGCTCGCCGCAGCTCTCTAACCCCGGGCAGACTGCGGGTGCTGCTCGGCCCCAGCTGAGGCACCGCTCACGCTCACTCAGAGATTGTCCAGCGGCCAGCCCAAAATGGAGACTTTTAATAATTTGTCTGGGGATTTCTTTGGATATGCTGGAAACACTGAGCAGTCCAGGGCCTTGAAGCGCACCTACCGAGACTATGCTGCCCTGTTTAGACAGAGCTTCAAAGTGCCATCTGCCTCCCCGCATTTGGAAACAGGCAAGTAGCGAGTTGCTGAATTCATTCTCTCACCCTCCCACTTGCCTCTTACTGCTCACTCTTATGTGTTTTGAAAGTCAGCTCACAGGAGGATGGTGTCTGGCATGATACTATTATGCCACCCAAATACAGCAGCACACTTGGGGCGATGACGTGCAACCTGGGAAGAGCCTGCAGGATGCTCATGATGAACGTCGATAAGCCGCTCAACAAAATCATATTAATTCTGACCAGGTTAACTTGTCTACTGAGTAAAGTTCCCATTCCCAGTAGAGTTGTGAGGACACTGGGTATCATAGGAGCTAGCAGAAAAATCAGGGTCGCACTAGTGTTTCACCTCTCAGAACAGAAGTGTCCCTCAACACTGTTACTATGGGAAATATGGTAAAAATATTCTCAGTTTTTTGTACTATAGATCAAAAAAAGTTTGTGTTTCCTCCCCTCAAAAATAAATTCGTTTTTTTCCTCATCACACTGAGAAATACTGAAGAATCATTCAGAGAATACACAGTGCGTGGAAAACCAATCAGGTCTCCTTCACATTTCAAAATAATTGGCTTCATCCCCTACTTCAACCAGGTACTGCTTATCTAATGCTCCTTGGACAGCAATGCATTTTCTACGTGATGTGTAGGACTTGCTCCCTGGTATGCAAATTTAGGTTAACTTTGTGACTCTCAAATGTCTCTCTGCCTTTACTCACTCATTTATAAAGTTATTAATTTTTTTTTGCTACAGAACTATATACTTTTTTACTAGTTTTCCAGACTGTGCCTTGGCGGGCTTGTTATTCATTTTTTCCTAACCTAATAATTAACTTGTCTACTGAGTAAAGTTCCCATTCCCAGTAGAGTTGTGAGGACACTGGGTATCATAGGAGCTAGCGGAAAAATCAGGGTCGCACTAGTGTTTCACCTCTGAGAACAGAAGTGTCCCTCAACACTGTTACTGTGGGAAAGATGGTAAAAATATTCTCAGTTTTTGTACTGTAGATCAAAAAAATTTGTGTTTCCTCCCCTCAAAAATAAACTCGTTT
Source organism: Tinamus guttatus (assembly GCF_000705375.1). The sequence continues at coordinate 246,237 of NW_010589854.1, forward strand.
TTTTCCTCATCACACTGAGAAATACTGAAGAATCATTCAGAGAATACACAGTGCGTGGAATACCAATCAGGTCTCCTTCACATTTCAAAATAATTGGCTTCATCCCCTACTTCAACCAGGTGCTGCTTATCTAATGCTCCTTGGACAGCAATGCATTTTCTACGTGATGTGTAGGACTTGTTCCCTGGTATGCAAATTTAGGTTAACTTTGTGACTCTCAAATGTCTCTCTGCCTTTACTCACTCATTTATAAAGTTATTAATTTTTTTTTGCTACAGAACTATATACTTTTTTACTAGTTTTCCAGACTGTGCCTTGGCGGGCTTGTTATTCATTTTTTCCTAACCTAATAAAAGAAATCTCCACTGGCTGCTGTAACTTGCTGAATAAATTAGGTGGAGTTTTTCTTCTAATTTTTTAAATGTGTAAACATGCTTCCTAACAGTCATTATCTGAATAAAACCTGCCCTTATTCATAAAGTATATAAGGCTTTTTCTTTGAGAATAATGTATTTTATTAGACTCATTGGTAAAGGTGAAAAAAACAGAGTTTAATTAGATATGTATCATCTAGACCAACTGAGATAACAGGTAGTTTTACACCTGTGAAGTACACAGTAAATATGCATAGAAAGATTATACGGTATTTACCTTCCAGTAAACAAAGCCACTCTCTCATAGGAAACAAAGAGAAAATGCAGAACTTGTCACAGACCTCAGCTTTCTCCTCATTTAAAAAAGGAAAAATAATTTAATGTTTTTATGATTTTAAAAAAGGTATCAATGTAGTTTAAGAAAAAAAAATAACACATTTTTATATATTTTAAAGTAATGCCAAAGAAAGTGCAGAAAGTTGCCTTCCTGAAAGAAGCTGCCCATTTAGATGAAGTGTTACTCTCTGAAATACTAATGTATTTTCAACATATTTCTTTAATAAATAGGTTAACTGAATTAGATTTTTTTTTAATTAAGTCAGTCTGTCGCCTGCAGCAGAGAGAGTTGTTTACTCACAACGTCCACGAAATTCCCCATGTTTGATGGTTTAATTATCTCCTCTTTGCTTGGTAATTCTTTCGGGGCATTTTGTGCGCGCGCGTGCGCGCATGTGTGTGTGGCAGAGCAAACACAAGATACCACGTGCCTGTCTTTCTCTGCTCAATCTTATGAGGTTACTTACACTTTCTGTCCCTTTATCAGCATGTGATCAAGTTGAAGACCGTGGACTGAGGCAATTTGTTTTAAATATAGTGCAAGTTCTTTTATTTATTTTTAGTCATCTGACCTACTGCAGTCTATGACCTATGACCATACACAGACACCGGCTACCTAAAAGGATTTGCAGAGTTAGACAGCGCAGGATCTGAATTGAATTTGCTGGTTTGGTTTTATCATCTGTCAAAGGCTGCAAAAATCTCTTTAGAAGAGCAGGACAAGCTACGTGCAACTCCCACCTCAACTCCAAGCCTGAGTACAGTGTCTGGCTCTAAGTAGCCTGGCTGCGACAAGCGCTAAGTCTGAACACCCGGAATATCCTGCGCTGGGCTGGAATGGGACAGAAATAGAACAAGCTGGAAGATCACTCTGTGTGAGGAAAGAGGAGAAAAGCCAGCGTCACTGACCACCTCCAAAGAGCCTGAGCCTTGGCCCACAGACAGGTGCCGAGACGGGACCCGTGCCTGCCAGGTACCAGCGCTCGCGTTGTCCCTCCCGCTATCCTGTCCCCCCTGCCTTAGCGGCACCAACACAACACCCCGTGTCACTAGAGATTTTAAGGGTGATTTTTCAAGATAAGCTTAGACATGGAAATTTTAAGGAAAAAAATAAAAATAAGACCAAGATCTTTCTTACATCAGAGCACTTCCCCGAGCTTCGTAAACCTACAACACTGCGCATAGGGTCAGGATCTGCTCCTGTCACTTAGCGGAGATGACAGGTATGTGACACCACTGCCTGCACAGCAAAGGCTTTTCTGAATTATTTACTACAGCAGAACTAACCAATCCTCTGTGTGAAAAAATGAAACACTGCTCCAAACAGAGAAATGAAAAACTAGGGTTGTAGCTGACTGGCTAGTATTGTCACTGAATATTACCTGACAATAGATCTTCTACTATCCTTCTGTATTCTTGCACCTGTAATTCCACTTTACTGAACTATTTCTACCTCAACTATTTCTACCTTAACCTTCAAACAATAGCAGGACACATTGCTCTTTCAAAACACAAAAATAGACTCTCAAAGCTGACGTTTTTCTGAACTTAGAAAGCTGCTGACAAGTACACAAATTCCCAAAGGCACCAGCTAGATCTTCACCGGCGTTTTAAATAAAAAAGTCAAAAGGTACATATGTTTTTTCAAACTGGAACAGTTCAGGAGAAGAGAGCTATTAATTATCTGTGTATTTACCAAAAGGGAGAGCCACAAACCCCAGGTAAAATTCCACTTTACCTGCTCTGTGCTGTTTTGATTAACTGGATTAGACAGAGGAGGGAAAAAAAATTACATCACTGCTTCAGGCAAAATGCCCAAGTATGTCATTCTACTGTAATGTACCAAAATTGGGAATGTAATTTCAGTACGCTGAAAATGAGTAACCATAATTTTTCTTCTTCAGAAGAGCAGAGATTTTCTTCTTGTTCTCTTGTTGATATAAATCTTAATAAATATTCATAGATAACTCCATGACACATCATTAGCGAGCTGTTCAGCAAGTTGAGCAAGTGCTGAATTAGGTATTTTAAATAATTATTATTAACATATCTGCTCACGGCAACATGGAAACAATTGCAGAATGTTTCTAAATTGAACATGAGACCAGGATGAATGGCTGGCTCCAAGCACTGGCTGTGCCGGCAGCAGGAGCGCAAGGCTGGGCTGTCCCAGGGAGGCAGGCGCTGCCTCCAGCTGGGCTCGCTTCCCGCCTCGGCCCCTGCCCACGATTAACCTGCCGCTCCTCCCCTGGCTTCCACCATCAGGGCCAGTAATTCCCGACCTGTACCCGTGACGGAGGCAACAGAGGAAAGCCATACCTGCAACTGGATTATTTGCATCAGCACAGAGGTAGGGTTTTTTTTTCCTACAAGTTAAAGAAAAACAATAATACGAACCAGGGCTGACACCATCACACTCATGCAGCCAAGTCTTCTCACTCTGGAAAAAGCAAAGGCGAGAGCCTCGGGCACAGCATCACACAGTTTATTTCTGGGATACATTTCAATCAGGTTTTAAAATAAAGTTCAGGGTCTGCTATTTAATCTCTCTTCAAAGTCTGTGTTCCTTTTACCCTCCCACAGCACGCCTTCCTCAGGGAGCTGCTCTGTCCAATGCATCTTTGGACCAGCCTTTAGCTGCAATGGCAAGAAAACTCCTATCCACATTAACATGAGAAACCCCAACGTGCTTTTTACAAACACACTTTTTCTTTTGTGCAAGGTTACCAGAGTTTGCCATTTATCTAGAATGTTAATTAAAAATAAATAAATACTTATGCACACTGAACCAAATATATCAAAACAGAGATGTGGTACCTCCACTTATACTTCGAGTCCAAGCAACAGCTAAGATTCTGAGCTGCGAAGGAGAATTTGCACAGGTTTCCTTCACTGCAATCAATGAGGACAAACACTGACGCTAAATTTTCAAAAGACTTCATAAAAACGTTTACTTACCCCAAAGACCCACATACCCACATACGATATATCTCCAAGCACACAGGTTCATTGGAACATCTACACTTTCTGCCAGCAAAGCTCTCACATCATCTTCAAAACGCTGGCATTGCAGATAGCACTGGGACCTGATTTTTTTCTACTGTCAAAAGTGTGATAGTAGCAGCAGAAAAGCAAGTGCTATCTCCCCACTAAACACTCCTACTATTTTATAGTACTCTGTCTACTACTTTAAAGGAGTCGCTATCAGAAGCCAGAATTTTGTACAATATTCTTTCCTCAAACACAGTTGGCATTTCATGATTGATTTTAGACATGTACTTTTCCCAGTTTACTACCAGCTGGATTACTGCTTAATTTTAGTGCAAGATACTACATATATTTACATGTGTATTTTGACAGCCTGAGTATATTTAATAATCCCAGTATGTGGATAGCTTTGCTTTTTGCAATATGCAGCTCCAAAAGGAGATATTGTGCCTCAGCTTTTATTTTTTGTCAGAGAAAGAAAATCCAATTTATAAAAATGTAAAGCTTTTGTGGAGTTACATCAAACTGCTTTCTAATTTTACTTGCAAATATGTAACAAAGCAGTTCAGCAACTACGCACACACCCTTGCAGGTTACATCCTCTAATCCCTCTAGCTTTTTTATGTTTTAGTTGGGAAATATATCTCTAGGCTATCACATCTTGACGGTAAAGGAACTGTGATTTGAAGGCTTCTTACAATTTATTTTTTCCTCCACCCTGATTAGGATATTTGTACAAACAGATAATGCTAAAGGAAACTCTGAAAGCACTCTAAGGTGCACTAACAAAGGATATATTTTGCACACAAACAATGGTCCTAATTCCCACATTCACTGAAATCCGCCTGCAATGCTTGAATAACATTCAGTTGTGTGGGCTTTCTGCTGCTCAAACATTGTACCACTTAAAGAGACTGGTATCACCATGTCAGGTTTGGTTTTTATACATATGTACCACATATAGCACATACACAGTTTCTTTCCATAAAGGAAAGACATAAAGGTAATGGTACATGGCAATTTACTACCAGTAATTTGTCCTGGAGATTAAGTGCTATTTAATTTCCTTGATTAACAAAATCATATACATACCAGGCTTTTCTATGTAAAGGAAAAATGGTCCTACTATAGCTCCCAGATACGAAGAGGAAGTCTCGCCCACCCACCACTTGACCAGTCGATAGCTTTTGCACTGCCCTTTCTGCGGGACACGTGTCTGGAGAACATGGCCTAAACCACGTGGCCCTTCCCAAAGCAGCGGTGCCCACAAGCACGAACAAGTTCCCAAAGGCAGAGCTGCCGGGGGAATTTACAGGATGCCAGCGCTTTTGCAGCAACTGCCCAAACAGATTCTCTCACACAGGGAGAGAATGAAAGATAAGTGACTTCTTGCTTACCTGGAGCGCACGCAGCAGCAGTGCCCATAGTACTGCTGAGGCAAGCCAGGGGTGCGGGAGGCCCATACACAGCCGCGAACGGCTCTCTTAGGGATCCAGACCACTTAAGGCTTCTTCAAATTTTACACTGCCATCTAGTGTAGGTTATATTCATACGTGACAAGCTTCCAACAGGCAAGCGGCATCTGCGGTCTCCAAACCAAAACATTTCCATAAAAATAGCAGTCAACACTGCTGGGAAAGGGCAGTTCTGAGAAGGAAAAGGCTGCACTGGCCAGCCTAAATAAGACGCTTTCAGTACCAAAACCTAGTAATATCTGACACTGACAGTAGGAAAACTGAAAAAACCCGAGACACACATCAAAAATATCTTCCTTTTTTTTTTCATTCAATCATCAACTATGATTCATCTGGAAAAATGCTTAGTGCCCTTTCACCAACTGAAAACATAATTAATGCAGGTTTAGCATCTGTGCTTGTATAAAAACTACCGATAAGATATGACAGCATTTCTCAATTGTAGGCCTACATTTAGAGAGATTATTTCCATGTATTTTGCTGTAACGCAAGACATTGCTTCACCATTTACATTGTATTTCTTTATTCCAAGGTTTAATCATTGGATCGCTGCCTGATGAGCCTGATCACTCGGCTCCCGAGGAAAAAAAGAGACCGTGCGGGACTCGGGGGAAGTTTGTTCCTGCAGGGCCCCCCCGGCAGAGGCAGCAGCCCCGCCGGTACCGCGCGCAGCTGTGGGGCGCCGAGGCTGCTCTGCTCCTGCCACACACTGACTGTGTGGCACGACAGCCAGGGACATGCGACGGCCACATGCCATACAGCTCTGGGGCTGCATTTTGGGAGGCAAAGCAAAATATCTCCCTAGCTAGGAACAAAAAGGCCCGCTCCCCAACTTTTACAGTATTAATTTGAAGATTCAAGATTGTTCTGAGCAGTTTAAAGTGTATTATAAAAACTATAATAATTGCAGACTGCCGTTATTCTGAATGTCAAGCGCAGTACCTCCTCTTCTGTGGGCCAAATTTGCTGCTCATTTACAGGGCAAAATGGAATACTCATTAAAAACAGAGGTTGATTCCAAAGTTGTGCCACCATAGCAAAGGAAATTTCATTTATATATCTCATTTCCTCCTGCTATCTGTTTTGTTTAGCCACTTACTCATATGCAGAGCAAACCCAGTCCGGGCAGAGCGGCACTAGGGCCGCGTTAGTCAGAGCGCCGTGCAGCGGCACCGCGCTGCTGCATTCTGCTTAATGCTCCGTCTGCGCAGCAGTAAATACACTAGACACCAAATCGCATTTAGCGCCTAGACATTTATATCTATTTTCATGTTTTTGAGTCATTTTTGTAATGGAAGTACGCACCCAAAGTTCAGCACATCTCACTAGTATTGCTATAATATGCCAGGATTGTAGTTTAGAAATAACCAAACAATACAAAAAAAATATAGCACAGGAAAACTGCTAAAAGACAATAAAAGCTTATTTCCCACAAGAGTTTCTCCTTCTTAATTGTGCATTACACACCACCTTTCATAATTACAAGAAAAAATGAAGTATTCTCAGTGCTTTTTAATAAGAGATTGCACCATTTGCCAAATTAGTGTTTTTGCTGCAAGCTAGAAACTCCTATTGGCAGGTGTGCAGCTAACAGGATTAAAGAAAATGATAAACATGTCTTGATTTTGTATATGAGGTAGATTTAAAAGAAACCCATGTCAAAAGCTCTGCTTTGCCAAGAACAGTCGAAGCACAGACTGACTTTACTACGGTACCCAGAGTAAATTTTCACCGAGGTCACAGCTTAAGGCAAAATTTCTTCAAAATATGACATACAACAACAACAAAAAAAATGTCCTTCAAGATGACAAATTTGGGCTTGGTTTTTATGGCCTTTGTACATGGTAACAGAGCGCTAATTCAGCACCTGCAAAAGAAATGTATTTGATAAACAGCATCATGTTTAACATGTTTGACTCTCTTCAACATCAGAGACTACCTAAAGAAATACATGGGTTGTAGTCACTAAGAACAGGAAGAAGAGACTTAGCTCATCGGGCTGAGGCAAACAGCCTATTAGCATCACAATCTGTGGAAATCTGCACTAACTTCGTGTGCATGTGTATAAATCTCATTTGCTGCTTGAGAGTCTGCCCATCTCTAGCTAGTTCATGAAGGTATAAAGGCGATGAGAAAAGAAAGCTCTTCCTCAAAATGACCTATAGCTGCCCTGAACAAATTGCCTGAATCCAGACTGTGTGAAAGATAAACTAAAAAATTCTCCATCATTAATTTATAGATTTTTTCTTCCTTACAGTTGTTAGCAACCACTTACTGTAGGCTTCCAACCAGCAGGACCTGAAGCTCACAAACCTCAGCTCTTTCTTCGAATTGCCATCTGGGATTTGGTATCAAGACAACCGAGTCTCTTTAATTAAAATCCTCTATCACCATGATGGTTACAAGCTGAGCCCAGCACCACTCTTCAAACCTGTGCAACCAGACAACCTCTTAGAGTTTGACTTGGGTTTCTGTGACACATCAGCTACCCACTGCAGGAGACCTAGGATAAGATAACTGACCAGATCCTGACCTGGCAGGTGTAAGGAAGAATTAGGCATTCCATTAGAAAATAGCCCTAGGTACTCAAAGAGCAAACTCAACTGTGATTTGGTGCTAAAGAATGAAGCAAAGATGCCGCAGAGGTCGACAGGCTTACAGCAGACCTTGAGACAGAGTGTGGGCAGGGGGCCTGGGCTCAGGATGAGCAGCAAGTGAGACTGAGGGCTTGTGAGTCCAGGACTGTCAACTCTTCTCTAAAGGACACTTTTTTTTTGACACAAGAACTTAGATTTTTTCCAAATCATTTTGAAACAATCCAGACCCAAAGAAGGTATTTCAGGTAATTCGCTTTACATCACTACAGACGACTTTGGAAGAAGGAATCCTTCCTCAGAGTGTGCTAAATACCATTTGTCACTCATCATTGCAGCAAAATACTAATGCAAAGAAAATATGTAATAGCCAAGTAACAGTATTTTGAACAAAACTAGCCCTTCCTAACAACTTCCATTAGTCACAGAGCATTTGGCATGCTGGAAAACATATGGAAATATAAATTAGTGAGCAAAAATGTAGCTAATTGGCCAAGGATTTAAGAATGCTAATTCAAGTAACCATAAATTTTGAAGAAATGTTGGGAAATTTGGAGTACTTGTCCAGCTTCCAGTTAGCCTCTCTTTGCAAGTTAGCTTATGTTCTCTTGCAAATCTTCTTTTTAATAAATCCAAAAAGTATTGTTTGCATATTTCTCATAGGTAGGAGTCATATGCTAAAATTACACATCCATAACAAGCTAAATAATTCATCAGACATGGCAATCCCATGAGCTATTCCTCAAAACTGATAGAGTATTGGGGCCTAGGCTTATTCAAGCAATTATTTCACCTGCAGACTCCCAGCCTCTGCTCTTTACTGTCAACTAGCAGCACTGTCCTTCCAGCACTGACTCTGATGCTCTGAGCAGAAATTCTGTTTCTGCCTCTGTTTGTCTCCTTGCAGAGCGGCAGTCTCCCGGGCACTAAATTCAGTATTAATTATGCAATTTGATTCACAAAACCTTCAGCTAATGTTGTGAAATCCACAGGTCAGATCAGAAGAGAAACGGAGAGGCGAGTCATAAGGAAGGATCCATAGGAGGCATCTGCATACACCTGCTCAAACCGCTGCACCTTCACCCGAGGAAGAAAGAATCCTTTGATCAAGAAGAAGTAGCTCTGAGTGGAGGATCCAAGGCAGCCTCACTGATGAGGCTCTCCGGGAAACCAGGGCGGCAGCAGAGGCTGGCAGAACTTGGAGGGCTGGAGGAACCCAGGGAGCTCTAGCAACTTGAAGCCTTAGGGAGTCCGAAAGAGCCAGTAAAAGAGAAATGATTTACCTTAAAGGGAGTCTGAAGCGCTGCAGCCACTCTGTCAGACAGCAAGAAAGATGCAGCAAGAAAGAAGCAAAGGAGAAGGTAGTGTCAAACTCCCACTAATGTTGCCAGGACCACGAAAGGGCTACGGGGCTAATTTCTGCTCATATTAATCCTGTGACTAGGATCCTCATTTCAGTGGAATTATCTGAATGTGTGAAGCAAACAGCATTCTTTCCTGCATGGACAGTTACAGTAATGAGCACTTATGTGCATTAAACCCCATCCAATATACTGGACAAAAACCCCAAGATAGGCACAGGATTTTAAGTTTCGTCCAAACGCAACTTAAAAAAAGAGAATGGAATGGAAAACTTGCCATTCTAAAGACTGCTATTGCACTTATGTTTATTTGAAAGTAAGTTTTGCTAATAAGCCATTCTTTATATAAATTCTTGCCTTGAAGCAGACTGAGATATACATTTTACCCGCTCATTTTTGCAACGTAGACATGTTTTAAATATAGACAGTGCCTATAAACAAGTGAAAAATAAAAATAAGTCTCATTTTCTAGGTTTCAAAGCCTTAAACATTGTATATATGGCCTAATTTTAGTGTGTGTATATTTATATATATATATATACACAAGTGTATATATATATAAACACATCCTTAATAGAGAAGTAAATAAGCAAATTTCTTCTGCCGAAGAAGAGAGATGAAGACATCAGATGAAACATAGCTGCAGAGAGACTTCGTGCTAGCATATTTATTTCCCTAATTTCTAAAGAGCCACTAGCTTAACTTCGGGCACCAGGCAAGCGGCTACACACATCTTATTTTGGAGAAAGATCCCCGTTTGATTCCAGTGGAAAAAATAAATATATATATTTAACCCCTCTTCCTCCGCTTTTCTGCCCGCTCTCATTTCTATCCACAACTCCGCTCAACTTATGGCGACGCTCCTGGCTCTCCATCACCCCTGGG
>NW_010589854.1:273962-290574 GCF_000705375.1 Tinamus guttatus
CTAGCTACAGGCCTCCAACTAGACTCTGCACCGCTGATCACCACCCTCTGAGCTCTGCCATCCAGCCAGTTCCTAATCCACCTCACTGTGCACTCATCTACCCCACACTTCCGGAGCTTGCCCAGGAAGATGTTGTGAGGGACAGTGTCAAAAGCCTTGGTGAAGTTGAGATAGGTGACATCCACCGCTCTCCCCTCATCTATCCAGCTGGTCATTCCATCATAGAACGCCATGAGGTTAGTCAAGCAAGATTTCCCCTTCGGAGGATTTCCTTCCTTCGGAGGAAACTCCAAAGCCTAGAAGATAGGGAGCAAGTCACATCCCTCAAAAAGTGTTGATGGACAGTACCCGGCTCTGATTAGAATTCAGTGTCGAGATCAGCGATAGCCGGACTGCTTCTGGTTGGACATTTTTAGGCCACAAATATGCTGTTATATAATCAGCTTATTTAATCTTTTCATAAAGATTCATTTCTTTATCATGAGAAGATACAGTGTTGTTTGTTACAAGAGGTAATTGTTATATTTTAATAATAGAAATCTAGGTTGTTTATTCAGAGGCAAGGTTTTTATGACAACTGAGCCAGTGCTGCCCAGTAATTAGATCTGTAGCTCTTGGCTCTTTATTATTCAGTGCTGCTGTATTACAAGGATTACATTTATATATTGGTGGGCCCAGGAAGATTTCTTTTTTTATGAATATTGAACTTCTGAGAGGTTTTTTTGAATTAATAACTGTGGAATTAATGCTTTGAATGCACTTTTATTAAAATGGTGATCTCAGTGGACACTATGCAGTAGAGCTGGTTAAAAAGTGGAACACTTGTTGGAAAGGAACTTTAAAGATTTTTCACATTTCTTTTAATCACAAATCAAAACAAAACATCAATTATCTCTTATTTTTTCATGAACCACAATATTCTAAAACATTAGTTTTGAAATGATTGAAACTTCTGTTCAAGACTGCAAAGGGACTAAATAGAAAAATTGAAGGAAATCCTTTTGTTTCTTTCAAAGCAAAATGTTTTCACAAATACACCTTGAAGAACGTGATGAGGCTGACACATTCCCACAAAACATTTTAACTCTTTCCAGTAGAACAATCCTTGGCTGGAAAGCTCCCATGAAGCTTTCCTGTGCAGTGATATTACGAATCACCTTTCCAAAGCCAGATTCAGAAACGTTTTGCCAGAGATGTGTTTCTGCCACCCTGCTCACCATTAACGTGATGCTACAGTCACAGATATAGCCTTCTCTGCACTTTGCTGCAGAAGAAGAAGCTCCATCCTAAGGAGTGTGCAGTCTAGATCCTCTCAATCTCCATCCCTAAAACGCTCGCGCAGCACACAGAGATAACATGTAAAGCAAGGAAGCCTGCAGTACAGCAAAGAAACAAACCCCTATTTGCTTTCAGGTCAGCACCTCGATCAAAAAATCACTCTCCCACCTTTGAGTTTCTTTCAAGTCATATGCCAACGAATTTCTGTTGAACTGCAGTTTTGGATAAAGCTCCCATCATTTTTAACTGCAACTCTATCAAAGTCATTTATTTCCCTAGATTTTTTTTTCCCCTAGGCCACTGGAAAAATGCCATTTACCTTCTGAGTTTAGTGAAGAAGCATAAAATGGACCAGATTCCCTTAACTGTGGAAGGTTTTTAACTTTCAAGTATTTTTGAATCCTCCCCCACAAGAGATGAGCAGTAAACTTGCAATGGGAATTTAAACCACAGCAGGAGCAGACACCAAGAGATACTGTTATGAACATATCGTAAATTTTTGATTTATAGCAAGTTTCAACAAGGGATCATTCCATGTAACAAATACTCTCTTCATCATTCCTTAAAAATTTTGCTGTCACCATATGCAGAGTCCAAGTGCTCTCTCCCTGTTTCAGTTGGGTGCCATGATGCTCCTCCAGGTCAGTATTCCCAATAATGAAGTGGCAGATTTACAGATATTTCTTCCTTTTCCTTCTGTAAGTAATACTTATGTAATTACTTACTTATGTAAATACTTATGTAAGTAATACTAGAGTTCCTGAGCTTTTATCATTCTATTAGTTACAGAGAATGTGTTTTCTTAGGCAAAATAGATTTCCCCAAGGGTAGGACAGCAGTGTAATGAAATATAAATGCGGGATTACATTAAAGTATCATACAGCACAATACTATAAATATTGTGCTTAAGTCACACTAAATTCTGTGTTATGATGCATGTATGAGTGAAATTGTCTCCAAATTTACATGATGATTTATTGCAAAATTATGTGATATGATATACTGTATGTTCTATGATATGCTATACATACTAGTACATGCACAACACACAGAGATATAGCTGTATATAATATATATATAAAAATATACATATATATAATTTCTAAATATAATTGCACCTACACTCATCCAGAGCCCCCTTAAATTCTAGTAGGAAAGATACTAAAAGGATGCCTAGGTAAGTGAACTACTTTTCTTAGCTGCTTATATACTTAGAAATGTGGACTGTGCCCCAGGTCTGTTGGGCCTACAGTCTCTCTGTCCCTTTGCACCTATCAAAGGGACTGAGCAAACTAAACTTGCTACAATTACCTGAGGAGGAGAACAGGGGGTGTCAACTTCTGCTCCTCCCTGTCACGGCTCTTCTTCTCATGTGTGCTTTATGGCCAGCAACAAGCAGAATAATATACTGCCTTATTGAAACAGCCCTATGTGCCATATACTGTGCAACAAAAAGTTCAAATATCCATGACATTTCCCTGCATTAGTTAGGGCTTTATTTTCCTGATTAAATTTTCAACTCTAAGACCCTGATTTCATTTTGCTGGCTTCCTGTATTTCAAAAATCTCAGTTCTTTTAAGCAAAGCTACAGATAAATTGCCGTTTTAAAAATCGAGAACACATATAATCTGAAACAGTCCACTTTTCATGTTTCCCAGGGCTAAAGGCTTTTTTACAACTACTTAGCCTCTTCTCCTGATTTACATAAAAGGCTTACATGCCACCATCAAATTCCATGGCAATTTATTTTTCCTTCGACATAGGAGTAAAGTAGCAATTTCTCTTTTTTTCTTTTTTTGACAAATGAATAAAAAATCAGTGTTTCTCTACTATGAAGTGAATAATCTGGCTGATTGAAAAGGCTCTGAATGATTCCTTATGAAGTTCTGTATACTTTTTTTTTAAGCTATCCTTTCTACAAAATGGTCCCTTCAGATTAAAGGCACTGTTTTGGGACATCCATTTACAACAGGATTATATATTGTTTCAAAGAAGTAGGTCTACAGGGCAGTACTCAGAAGAAAGCGGCTATGGCTTTTATGAAGTCAATAACACACATCAGAAAGCACTTTCAACCTCCCTAATGGGAAACCCAGTGGCTTTCAAATTTGTGCCTTAACATACCTGATATTTGAACTTCTCTCTCTGTACACTAATGATGAAGGTGGTTTAAAACAGCATATTTTACTTTGCAGTTGAATAGTTAAGAGAACATCCAGAGAGTCAGCTAGCACAGCAAAGCTATGGTACGCTGATCCCTGCGAATCATCTGTCCATGCTCTGTATATTCGGGTTTGTGAAGGAAGAATGCAGGGGAGGTGAAGTTCTGCGCAGGATTTGCCTCCTACTCTTTTCAACACAATCTTCCACTGCCCTTGTAATCAGCACACCAGATTATGCCCTGAAATAGTAAGTCTAAATCTACTCATCATGCAAGTAGGCCCTAAACCAGTTCATTCCTCCTACTCACAAAAACTCACATGCACAGAACATAAGGAGCAGGGAAGACGGTGGACCTGCAGTATGGACATCCCTTCCTATTCCATCCCTGCCTTCATCTAATCCTCTGCACATGATAGTTTCCCCATGACTTTAGCATGCTCTGGTGTCCTCACCCTACTAAAAGAATGCAAATGACTGCAGAGATGACTTCAAGTGGAATAAAAGATTTCATCCACTTGAGGAAAGCGAAAGGAGAGAAGGACTTGGGCTTATTCTGTAGAATGCTTTCCTGCTCTAAAATTCCTGGAGGCAGCCAGCAGTCAGGGAGAACCAAGCCCAAGGCCTCAGTCTGGCAGCTAGCTCTCTCTTTGGCTTCCCATCTCTTTTCTCTCTACTGCTTTTTATGAAATTGTAATGATAGTAGTAAAACAAATACAGATAAATAATGGATGGAAGAATATATCTTGGGATGAATAAATTATGGAAGTCACACTGTCTTTCAAGAGTAAGAGTTGTTACAGTTCGTATCTGAGGGGGGCTGTAATAGGGTTTCTCCTGGGTCCAGGAGCGCTTGCACCTCAGTGCTGGAGGTGTCTGGCACGGGGCCTGCGAGAGAGGCCGCGGCAGAGCAGCAAGGTCTCCACAGTGATGCTAGGCCGCCCAGGCGCTGCAGGAGGATAGGGCTCCTGGCTGAAGCAAATACACATTTTGAGGAAAAACAAACAGATAAACAAAACCCAAACCACCCAGTAGTCCAGATTAGACCAAAATACCCCATAAGTTGTTGCTGACATCCAGAGGAAGGCAGAGGCATCTTAAATCGGTACCTTTCCAGGCTGGCCAGTGTCCCCAAATGAATTGCTTCCCTTTCCCTTTTTCACCATGGAGCTCTCCACCTCTGTCTTTGCAGCTGAAGGAAGAAAATGAAGATTCCCTGCTAATATAAACTGGCATAGCTTCACTGCCTTCAATTCTTCCCAGCAAAGATTCAGATGCTGATACAGTGACATCAGAGAAATAGGATCAGAAGCCAAAGACAGCAGTTGTTGTTGGAGAGTTTTGATAAGGGAGTTGACTGAAGCTCAAGACTCAAAATAGTCTGGACTATCCTATTTTTTTCCTCAAAATGGAACTGAGTCTGAAACAGTTTCTGGGTCACACTGCAACCAGATATGAACCAGAGCAACTTCAGTCACAGCTGTGACTTTACCTAGGGAAGCCATAGCATTAACGGGTTCAGCTCTCTGCCTATGGTAGAAAGGCCACAGCAGAGGCTGGTGCCCATGGGGACAGGGAGCTCCCAGCAGATTGCTGCCGCGGCCTGGCCTCCCTCCAGAGTTTCTGGGGAAGCCTGGAGGGATGTGGAGGTCAGGGACTTCCCTGCAAGGCACCATGGTTAGCCCTGGTGTCGAGAGGCACCAGCACCTCCCTCTGCCAGCTGTACGTGGATCCAGCCTGCTGCCTAGGAAGATGAAACACAGGATCTCACCCCCATGAAACACACATCCAGCATGCAAAAATATATTAACCAATTTAACCTTTTACATTGGTGTAGACTCAGTTAAAAAGATGGATGTTTTAGTTGTCAGCAAAGTCTAAATGAGCCAGTGATGGACTAAATCAACTTGAACACACAGGCTGTGTTCCAAATGCCCACCTCAGAACCCCTTTTCACGACAGTCCAAAAGCAGGACTCTCTCAGTGCTTGCTTGTTTACAGGTGAAACCAGAAAAATACTTGCACGGGTCCCTTGGATGACTCGTCCTCTGTTGAAATCCACGTGTAGCTCTAATGGAAAAGCATCATCCAATTATGCAAAATATCCCTGCTTTTTTCCATTTTAGTTAGTCATGTACTAAAAATTTGGGAGCATGTTTGTCTGCTTGTGTTTCCTTCAACAGGATAAATTCCATTACACTTCACATTAATATACCTTTTCAAATGATGACATATTAATTCTAAAACAGTATTAACATTTTCAGGTGAAATATTAACTGTAAATACTTCTGTTAAATGCATATATGATTACAGTTACATAATATATGTACAAACTACATGCAGTATAAACACATTTATATATTTTATACACATTACAGATCTCCTATAGCATATAAAGATCTACTACAGTATATATACATAAACATGGGTAACTGAAATATCTACAATTAAACTTTATGTAAACAAAAATAATATGGACAATATTTCTATTATGTAAAGAAGTTTTAGCCATATATAATTATTAAAATAATGCACAGAGACCAGAATGCATTTGTTGTACCAAGAAAATGGTACTCTTTTAGCTCAACCTTTTCCTAGCTGATCTAGGAACCATCAGGTTCTAAGGCCTTCATATTTGCTGGAGGTTATTATATTATTGCCTTATAACAAACATTTAATTACTGCAGTGATAATTCCAGCACAAAATACTCTTGAAATACAAACTGAATAAATCTTCATTAACTCAGATTGTAAAATAACTAGTTTTTTTTTTAAAAAATATTGCTTTAAAACATGAAAAAGCAAGTTGGTGGTGTCTTTCAAAGTTAGACCAAAGAGAATTTTCAATAAGCCTACTGTAGTTAAAGTTCAGCATACAGTAGGCAGGCAACTTTAATTTTACATAACTAGGAAAAAGCAGCAACAGGTTTCATATCCTACTGTGGTGCATAGTGTTCCTTTTGTGCCTATTCCATTTTTACAGGGAAAATGCAAGTGTTATTCACTTATAACTCAGGTCTGAGAATAATATCCCTTAAATATCTTATTAAGAAGATGATATAATCTGATTCCTATTAAAAAAAAATATATAAAGTGGTTTCCACTTAGGATAGATGTTACCTTTGTGACCTGATGTATTTGCAACTTTGGATTTTAAATACTAAAATAATTCTCCTGGGAAGATTAGGTGGCTCAAGGACTGATAATCAAATATTTGCAAGTCAGCAGGCTTTAATAAGGTAATGAATAACTCTGACCGTTTCACCACCAAGAAAAAGGTAAATAAATAAATAAATAAATAAATGAGTGATTCTGAATACTTTTTTTTGTGATTTTACTCATGTAAGTTTGATCAAAAATTTAAGGAGAAATTAACTGCCCAAATCTGATACTGGTAATAATTTTAGAAAAGAAAAAGTTACAGAATATTTCTTTATTTTATAAGTCTATTACTGATTTTCTGCCATGATATGCCAGACTGCCTGGTCTAGAAATGTTTCATTGGTTTCACTCAAGGGATGAGGAGGTTTCTAAGGTAAAGCGAAGACGCTGGTCTGCCTGCTTTGGGGTGTGAGATCGTCGGGGTGAATGGAGAAGGCGCTGGGTCATCCGTGCTCCGGCAGCGCCCCAAGGCCCAGCCTCGCGTGGCTGCTTCCCCCCAGGGCATGGCTGGGGCCCCCCTCAATTGCCACCGCACCTGCCGGCTGCTGCGGCAGCTCCGGGTCGCAGGAGGCACAGCCACCATCGGAGCCTGCCCGGCTTCCTCCCACTTCCAACAGTTGCCACCGGGAATGCTGTGTACTCAACCTCAATTCCTGAAAGGCAGGATCCCGTTTGCTTGCATTGCAAGGCATTCATTACCGGCATCCTAGTATAATCTGGGATTTAAGACACAAATACAGGTGTTTTATTCACATTTGCTGTCGTTTCTGAAGTACAAAAATGCCTAAATGGAGTCCATGAACCCGTTTTTCTTCAGCCAAAGGCTGATGTAAGTAGGTAGCTCACACATAAGGACTACTTAATGATGCAACAAAATCCTTTAAAAAAAGGTACAAGATTGGCAATGAAGTGCATTGGTGATTTTGGATTGGGGTGCAGATAGAGGGAGAAAATTATTCACCTTATCTGACACCAGCCTTCGGCTTCACTCATGCACTGATTTCCGCCTAAGTTGTTTCTAACCTAAAACAGCTTCCATGTGTGCATTTTCACTCTACATCACAGCATTTGTCTTCACTTATTGCCATATTTTCCACAGACCACTCAGACCACGTATGCATTTTAGTTAAGACAGCCATTAATGCAAATGGAGGATGAACTTCAACGGTATCTAGTATGGAAGAAAGTGGACTCCGTGATGAATGTGTCTAGCACTTTAGACACTTTAGATTCCATTGGGAAAACTGCAACATCTTTGAGTGATCACTGCATCATCAAGCTGTGGATCAGAGGTTAATTGGAAAGTTTGCTAATGCAGCAGTTGTACTGGGGCTATGAAGAACAACATTGCTTCTTCGCACCATCTTACTACAAATGCTCTAACCCTTATTTTTACAAAGTTAAAAAACTGATTGGTGTTTGACAGCTGAAATAAAATACTGTATTTGTTGGTTTATTCTGAGTTCTACATGGAATTTGTTTCGCAAATTGGTTGCAGATTCAAGGAGTCTTCTATTCTTGAAGCCGCTGAACTAAATTCTGCCTTCCTTATTCAAATTGATTAAACAGGTCAACTGTCCATCAACCTAAGGGGGATTTAAACATGAGTTTCTCCTGAGCAAAGAATGAAGAGAGTATAGGATTGAACTCCATGGTAATTCAAATCACAGGCAAAAACTAAGATATTTTCCTTAGGGGATTTTCCTTACATATTAAGCAGGCAAATTGTTTAACAGGTTCTGACATGTATGTTAGTGCCAGATACCTGCACAGCTGGCATACTTGCCAAACAGTCAGATGCTCTTCTTTTATTGGGCTCAGGTTATAAAGAAAGAAAAAAGCACACGGTACGGCCTGAGCTTTTGAAATGTGAAGGCCCGGTGAATCCTGAAGACCACCTTGCAGGGGTCTTTCTGACCTTCTCTGTGGCGCATGGCTCCTGCCGTGCTGCAGCTCAGGGGCTGTGACGGAGCACAGGCTCCTCTGAGCAGCACCGCGCAGCTCAGCACGTGCCGAACACTGAACGCTGCCTTCTAGGAAGCCTGGTTTGCCCATCAGGACAAGAGCCATTAGCAGCTAAGTTTAAATGCAATCAAATTTGATCAGTCTAGAAAAAGAAAGGGTGCTTGTGGGTGATTCAGGATATACGCCTTTATTTTGGTTGACCTCCACCAGTTGATCATGAAACAGCTCGTTTTCTGTGCTCTATAAGGTACATGATTAAAGACACTGGAGAATGCACAGTATCTTGATAGAAATTAAATTGCAAGACCACACAGTTGTACTCCAGTATTCATTTTAATGTAAAAAAAAAAAAAGAGAGAGAGAGAGAGAGATTGAAGGTAAAGGGTCAGTATTTTAATATCTACTAGGCACTTACTTACTAGGCACTCTTATGCCATTACTTGAAATTGTGAATTCTTGTACGTCTTGGTTAAAGGACAAAAACCCTGAAATGTTTGCAGGTATCAAAAATGTCATTTTCTAGTAAAGAAGGAGTTATTTTGAAAAGACTACCATGTCAAGTGTGATTGATAACGTCACACACGCACAATATGTTTGCAAATAAGCGAAATAAAACATCTTCCCTGCCAGTTGTTTGCAAAGGCTACGCTCCACTCTTGGTCTGACAGTCAGCCAGAATCCCAGACAGCAAGAAATTCTGAGTTCTGTGACACATTCATAGGAGAAGACTTCAACTGTGGGATATAGCTAAGAAATAGAAAAATGATAGCAAGTCCAGTGTAATGGAATATCACTTCCAGAGCAGTGCTTCTTTCTGGCAGACACTGTGCTAAACCGAAACGCATTTGCTACCAGGGTAGCTGGTCACGGGCAGCTGGCCACAGAACTTGTTATGCAAAGACAAGGCACTGAGTACGGTGGCTCCTTCTCCCCGTTGGGACCAGCCCAGTAAAAAGACCTACTTGGACACAGTAGCCAGCCTGCATACCACCCACTCTCATTTCTTTTTTTCCAGAGTTTTGCCACATAAAAAGGCCAATCAGGGAAAACTGAAGGCGACCCTGTTTCTCCAGAGAAGCTTCTCATGCAGGCAGAGGGGCTAAAGTCAGGGCAGCTCCTCTGCGTTCCGATATGCTGAGCAGATGCAGGAGAGGGTTGGATGGGATGGGCTCCATGCCAGGAAGTCTCACAGACACTTGGTCTGACCAGAACCCGTGCGTTTTACACCTGAAACTACTTCTGCCTCTCGTGGATACAAAGAAATATGGTCGGCAAAAATAAGTGCGGCCTAGTTCCCTAGATATTTTTTCATATTGTTGCTGTTGGTAACAATATAAAAATTAAATGATTAGTATACTAATTATTATACTGATTTTATAATACAAAATTTCTAAGAGTAATTGTTTATGTAAATGCTCCTGCCTGGTCATTTTTCCATTTAGGTCTCTTTCGAAAAGCAATACAGCTATTTAAATTGTTTTTTTGTGTATTATTTCAACAACTATGTAAGCTAATAAATCAATGATTTTGAATGGTAAAATATATAATACACATAGAAGCGCAAAAAATATAATTCTATCACTACTTTTTACTATTCTACTGATAAAAATAATGCTGAAAAAATCCTTACAAGAATCCATATAAAAGCAATAAAACAAAGTTAAATGATCATAAAACCAATCACATATTTTATAGGAAATGGAAGTATAAAATCACTTTGTGTGAGGTTTCTCTGCTGCAAAGCAATTTATCATTTAAGAAAAGACAACTTTCTGCTGTGTTTAAGCATCTATTGTGTTCAACTTCTTGCGACCCATGCAGGAATGGGAATGGGTTTTATTATTTTCAATTTCAAAAAGCTTTACTCATCAGTGGTCTTGCTAACACAATCTTTCAGTGCCAGAGGTAAAGCAATTTGCCAGTTCTGATAAATTTACAGGAGTTATCCCTTCCCTTTTACACCCCTGAGTTTCGAACATTCTATACACACTTTCCTTCAGCTGCAAAGTATCTCAATTTCCTGATACCTTAGGGCTATTTCATTAGGCAAGGCTTTGAGATGTGCATGTAGTTAGTGTATAAGTACCAGAATTTAGGAGAGCAAAAACAAATTTAATGCTCTACTGCTTTAGAGAGACTCTCAATTAATTCCTTTGTGGTAACATTTCAAATGTTTCTCTTCTAAAATCAACTTTGAACCGACACACACTTCACAAAGCACTGGTGTGCAACCAACGCTCCTTTTAATTCACCTCTTGTAGTTCCTAATTTATAGCATTATTTGATTTTCATTCCAGGAATGATTATGAAGATGTCTGGGCAGTAAGTTTGAGCAGACCAGCTGCGTTATTGCAGTTTGTTTCTCCTATTTTAAATATTAAACAATTAAACAATGCCTTTTTTTTTTAGCAATCCTACACTTAATCCTGTAACTCTCTTCCTGAAAACATTCACTACCTGATGTGGAGTCCTCCCCTAACCATGGGATAAGTTCCATGAAATACAGTGGTCTCTATTCAGAAGACACTACAATCTTCTCAGTCATTTCCATGCAATATAGTGGGGCGAGGGAAGCTTTATTCTTGTAATTACATGGGTTGTTATAAAATAAATGCATGTAACTATTCATCTTGACAGGCTAATAAGGTGCAGAACTAAAACCTCCTAGAAAAAGAAGCTTTTACAGAATTGAGCAATACATTTGGTGGTCTACAGTTCAGTTCATTACTAAGCTAATTGTATAGTATTTTCTAAAATTAAAGAATAGCCTAGTAATAAATAGAATGGCAATCCCCGCCAAATCTTTTTTCCTCTTCTAGAGTTATCTCAGTGAAAAAATAGAAGGAGGGTCTGTAAGTTTGAACTGGAATTCAAGTGGCCTGAAACTCTGCTGTGAAACAGCTAGGACCACCTCTCACCTGGGCTGGCAGCAAGAGAAAGGAGTGAGAGAGGAAATAAAGCGAACAGAATCAGAAGTGCTAAATCTTTCATGTTTCATCATGAAAAAAAAAAAAAAAAGGAACTGTTGTTCAGATAAAAATGTACTGCTTTGAGGATATGAATATCAGTCCCAAGAAAATTGTAAAAATTTCAGGCTACTATATACTTTCTTTGAAGTTCAGCATTTACAGTGTGTGTTTTCCTCCTTCGCTAATTTTCTTAGCTCTAGGCTCTCTTCCCAGGGAACAGATTCTCAGGCTGGCGTGTTGTGATCTAAATGCTAGGTTGGGTTGTAAGCTAACTCAAAATGTAAAATAAAAAACAGTGTTTTAAAGTCAGTATTTCCTACCTACTAGTAACACTGTTTCTTCTAAATAATTTGTAAATGTACTCACAGCAGTCACCTGTTTCCCTGTAAATTACTGCTTTAGCGTTCTGACAACAAGACGTGGCTACTACTGAGATCCATGATTCTTTACCAAATTTCCTGTTGGGGTCTGTGGGAATTTTGCTTCATTAATGACTGCTGGTTCAAACCTTTCACTGGCAGTTTTTCTTTCCTCCTGCACCATCAGTTCTGTTAACTTTAACACAATATCTTCCAGGCTTTTTCAGGAGAGTATAAGCAAATATCTGCTTGTCTTTTTTTTTTTTTTTTTTTCCCACGGAAATAGTCATAATAATGTTTCTGACCTGGTTATGCTGCCATAAATCTGGACTTGGTCCACTGCCTTTGAAGGAGCTAATCTGCATTTTCCGCTATATTACTGAGTTGCAATTGAGCTCAGGGAGCAGCTTGTGTGAAGGATTTGGCTTGTGCTGTATCTTACAACATTGTTTAACAGCTAACATGTGAATAGGAACAAAAGCATAATACTGAGATGAAACTGAAGAAATTCACAGTATTTTTACCATCATCCTGCATGGCAGGAAAAGGATCTCATTGCAGTAGTTGGGCTAGCTGTCAAAAAACAGGATGAACGGGATTTCAGGCTTTGGTTTCATACGCTAATCAAACTGCATGAGCATAAAGACTGCTTGCCTTTCCTCTTTCCTCCAGGTCTAGTACATTGATGGAGCAGTGACTGATAAGGCATTGGATATCTGGTATAAACAAACCAAACAAAGATACCTCTTCACAGGTTTTTCAGGAACACTGCTACCTCATTGCTGCCTCCCTTGTTGTATCTTAGCAGAGACACCACAGCTTCAAAAAACAGACCCCAATTTGGTGAAGACTTAAAGAAAAAACAACAGTTTTCTCCCTTTGTTATTTTTTTTCCAATCATCTCTTCTTTCTTTTTACTATAGTCTCTCTTTTCTTCCTATCTATGAGTTTGTTCTGGAAAAATGCCTTTCTATGGATATCCTAATTGAAGGCTTATGCCTTCAGCAAAAGGAGGCAAAAGCCTTTCAGCTCTCCTCCTCTCAGGCATTACATCTGGCACCCAAAGTTTTATTCTCGCAGCATTTCAGAGTCTACTTCTTGTATACTCCAGCAGTTTCTGGAGCAGTATTTTGGGTGCTTGTCAACAGCAGCTTGTCAACACTGTGTTGCAGTGAAGAGCTTGGCAATCCCCAAGCTTTGCAGGTGGAGGGTTATCTTCAGTTTCGTATGCAAAACTTCAGCTGAGCAAGAGAGCTCCTAATTGTGGCTGTGGCAAGTTCACATGAGCACAAGGTAAAAAGTGCTGGGAACCAACAACAGTGCAAACTGGGAATGTCAAACAGTCATCCAAGAAATAAAAACTGAGATAGCAGTAAGTCAAAAATGAACATAGGTCAGAAGCCATCCTGACAATTACATCTCTGATTACAAACCACATTTTATTGTCTTTATTATAAAACTTTAGAGATTTTATGCATTGTGTAGGTCATGCTGCCCACTTGTGCACCAACCAAGCAAAGATGGACTAGTCAGCAGGTTGGAGGGATGGAGATCCACTCCATCCCCCTTTGCATCCCTGTTTGAGGGTGCTGGGTACAAGAAGAGCTGGGTACAGCGGAGCAGCCCCTCCTCATTTCTTGCCTCTGTGCAAGGGAGACAGTCCCATGGCCCACTTAGGAGCTGTTCTTAACAAAACTCTTTTAAACAAAACCACCTCTGTACTATAGCAAAAGTATTTGGTCAGGACAATCTGTACTTTAGTATAATATGGAAATTACTGTAACAGAAAATTTAAAATACAATGAAAATGCTAGTAGAAATCATAGCTAGCCATTCTGGGGGAAAAAATGGTGCTCAGAAGCCAATTCTTACTGTTTTTACAGCACACAAAAAAGCCAGTATTAATGGCCTTTCCTGTAGGCAATTTAAGCAGAAAGGCCAAGGCTTCAATGCACATGGGGACTGAGCTGCCCTTTGCCTCCTCAGAGAAGGCGATCCAACATAAAGACATTTTGACAGAGCTGTCTGCAGGGACCTCAAGCCTGCTAGTCCAGCACCTTTAACTTTGGTGGCTGACTGAATTCAGTGTTTATCAATCTGAAATCAAAAAGTCCATACAAATATATGTGATGCTGGAGCTACTGACCCATTCAGGCACTACTGGCCCAGATTTTCAGTGCCTGCCTGTTCGCATTCCTCCTGCTGGTACTCCTTCCTCTCAGGCCAGGTATGTAACACCTTGGTCAGACATAAATCAGAGCAGTTTTCAGACTTCCCTACCATCCAGTTGCAGTCAAGAGCATCACTGGGAACAGGACTCAGTGTGGCAGAATGACAGTCTTAGCTGGGTTGTCCTTCACCCAACTGCACCTGTACACTGATCTCAGAGAAAGAAGCAACTGAAAATACATTGCCTGTGTTAAGCCACAAAGAGAAGTCATCTCCCACACAGACAAAAAGCTCTTTGAACCTTTTGCGCCTATGATCTGGGAGCTCAGCATGCCAATCTGATCATGATCTTACAACTTAGCAACCTCCCTCTGTGCATTAATTTAGAAGCTAACAAAGTCAATCTCCCAATGTCCACACACTCACTTGCAGCCAGTGAAGGGATGGAAGGGAGTACAAAAGAACTTGGCAATGTTTCCATCTAAGCAGGAGGTTGCCTCAACCTGTCTGCCACTGCAGCAAAGCGGCTCCCCAGCTGGCCCTGCGGAAGCAGGGCTCCCAGTGCCGCGCGCTGCCACAGCACGCTCTGCCAGCCCCTTGCAGAACGGAGCTGCCGCGCTGCCGAGCGGCAGACCTGCAGGCCCGCAGACGGAGCAGTGTGGGAAAGATGTTCCAGGACTACCAAGTAGCGAGTTGGGAAGCTGGGCTGCTTGAGTTTGGACTGGTAGGAATGATTCATCCATAAAAACTTACTAGCACTTGAAATATTTCAGCTTGGTTTCAAGGGAAGAGAGAATATCCACAGCAAGGATGGAAAACATCCAAAAGAAGAAACCATTACAGTCCATCACGAAATGAGTGTCTGATACAAATTGTGTTTTTCCAGAAGTGCCTAAAAGCAAGACCAAAAGTTTGATTTTGGGAGTTCATCTCCAAGATAAAAGCAGTAAAGATAAGACTTAAATTTGGCATTACCTGCTTTTTCAGAAATACTATGCTACATTGACATCCTTTTCAAAGGTGTCCAGCTCCAAATGGAAAACCCACTATAAGGAGGAGGATGTAAGACGTAAGCTTAGCCCAGGGGGAGATGAGCTGCGTGATGACTGGTTGCAAGCACCTTCTGCCATTTCCAAATGTCAGAGGCTTCCTCTGGAAGAGCCAAGCCCAGTTCTTACACATTCTTTATCCGCATTTTTCAGGGAAGGGCTTTACCTCTATCAGTGAAACAAATCACACTTATTTCTACATTAAAATAATAATAAAAGTCATGAGCAGTTTAGGTTGTTTCCCTAGTATTCTGGCAATGCCTGCAGCTTTGCTATTTTACCCTTAGCCTTTTTGCAGTGAGGAAGAGGAGCAACTAGCAACAATTATGTTGATGCCCTTTCTGATATAATTAGAAGAGCGAAGAGACCCCCATAGACACTAATTTGATTTAGGCTGACAGCCAACAGTCAGCTTCTCGGCGAGTTTAATCAGATAAAAATGGCATCACATTTCAAGTCCTCATCCAGTCAGTTCTCCAGACACAGATGATTCTTGATCCCACATATCTACCTACCCAGCAAATAGTGTAGCTCCGAAATTAGAGCTTTCCTTGCCTCCTACCTTTCTATTTATTTGTACAGTATGGAAACTCCAGAACCTTGTATAACATGAAAGATAATAAGTGTCATTCTGAATCTTGTTCTTGTTACATTTACATTTCCTGATTACAGTGACCTTAGTAATAACTGACATTGAATTCTACCAATTTCAACACGAATGTGTTACCTCAAAGGAAAAGAAGGCTTGAGGAGTGATTCAGCCTGTGGTATTACAGCTTGCATCTGCTATGACTTGTTCTTTCAGCTACATGTTTGTTTTTGCAGTGGATCATGTAAGCGTCTGTTAAGCAAACCAGTGTTTGCGGAAAACACGGGCAGAGGGGTGCCACATCTCCAAACAGGAGCAGGAAAGAGCATTTTACCCCTGATGTTTTTGGCAGTGTGTGCACTGCCCAGTTCTGCAGGCATGATCCAGATGATAGTTCTTGCATTCAAATGGACACTTCGCCTTCCCACAAATAGCTTTTTTACCCCCCCCCCTTATTGTTTTATTTTTTTTTCTAAATGTCCTGGTGCTTTAGTTACCTGCCAGCCTCACTAGAATTCCTGACATGTTTCTCCCAAGTGACCTCATCCTAAGCAAAAATCTTCTGAGAGTAACTAGGTCTTCTTTACCATTTCCATGTTTATTTTGCCACAGGCTACATATGATCACAAAATAGCTGCTACTTCCACAGGAAGTCTTGGGATTTAGAAAAAAACGAAATAAGCAAATAAAACAGCATGCAGAAATCAAGTCATAACAGATACTGATTATACGCTCTCCTCCCTCTCAGGCAGCTCTGAATCACTTCCTCAGTGCTGTGAGCAGGGGCACAGAGATGCTGAAGGTGCTTGATTTTGGAAGAAACCGACTGAAACAAGACTCCATGCTGTACTTGCTAGAGAGGACCCACCAATATAAAACAGATGGGAATTTCTATGCCAAAAGGTTGTGGG
>NW_010589854.1:290607-310295 GCF_000705375.1 Tinamus guttatus
AACCTAGAACAAATTAGAGCAAATTTGCGACCTCCACTTTTGAATTCTCAGTTTCCAGATGCCCTGCAGGCTTTGGCACACCAGCAGCCTGGCACACGGGTCTTCCTTCTTCCCTCCTCAGTCTCCTTCTGATTTGCTCAGCCTCCAAGCACTCATGGAGGAACTGCCCTAGGCCACACAGCACCGCCACACGGCCCGCAACGTGTACTCTCAGCTGGCCCCTCTGGCACGGATACCTCAGACAGGGACCACAGGGAGAGACACGTCTGGCTCAGATCCTTGAAACAACAACCATTTATTAGTCTACAGAGTTTTTATTCAATGTAAACAAGCTAGCACAGGTACCAGGTGGACCTGTAGTGGGTCTGCCTGTTCCCCGCGTGGCGCTAAGGGGCTGTAGCGCTTCTCACGGCCGTTTCAAACAGACAGTGGCGGCAGCGCAGTGGCAGATGATGGGCACCACGTGCTACTTTGCAGGCCAGGTCCTGAAGCAGCCTGCTCTTCTGTTAGCTAAAGTGATGATCCTTTCACCACTGATTTCAGTGAGACTGAGAACACAATCTGCATGTGCAACTTCTCAGACTCTCCACACTGAAATAACCCATGTAAAAGCAGTGTTGTCACTTTCTATTAATTGCAGGTAACACAATTCTGGTCACTGCTAGAGGCTGTATTGTGCCTATATATAATCTTGCAACTTTCACACAATTTTTGCAAAGCAAAATGAGAATGAAGAAGCAATTCCCTCAAAATGTCCTATGGCTTTGAGGAGGAGAACTTTTAACTTTGTGTCTAGAGGCTAATTGTTCAAGTCCCAGCTGTTCTGCCAACTGTGGTTAATATTTTTCTGCCCTTCACAACGCAAGACATTATATTCGATGGCACAGTGACTATTATTGCCCAGTTTTGCAGCAAAAGGGAGCCGAGCATTGTCTGAGATTAATCTGCAGAGTATGGGAACCAGCACTGACAGGCCTGTAAGGGCTCTGGCACAGAGTGCAAAGTCACATCAGATGCTTCTAGAATAATTCCCATCCCATATATTGAATTAATGCACAAATTTATAACTCACATTAATATTTCTTTCAGTGCTGTACATTTGTTATTCTGACTAGCAGCATCCTAGCTCTTTAAGGATAAACTGCAACAGCCTCCACGTTTCTGAGGGTCGGCGAAGGGCCCACGGGGCAGCGCAGCCTCGGGCCGCAACGTGCAGTCAGGCAGCTCGAGGCAGCCCAGCACAAGGCAGCACACGAAGCAGGGTGCAGGCTGCTGCTGCTGGCCGTGGCAGGGCCCAGCAGCAAACAAGGAAGAGCACTGAGCGCCCTTCTTCCTCAGAAGCTTTACTCATTATTTTACTCATATTCCCAAAGAAAAGGGGAGTGGGTCTGCGTGAAATCAAGGAGAGCTTAGTACAGAGTAGAACCAGGCTCTTCCCTGGACAGTGCAGCAAGGGAACGGCACAGCCCCTCACCTCTGCCTGCACAGTGAAATCCTGACCAGCTCAGGCAGGGATTAAAGTCTGATTTGGTCCAATTTTGTAAACACTGGCAAACTTGTAATACCTCCTCCCAGGGCCACGCTGGTGGGAGTGCATGGACAGACCAAAAAGATGGGGAATTCTTACCATTGAATGTTACGGACTTTGGTCAGTTTTGTGATAGTCAGGATTTTGCCGCTGTTGATGGTTTAAAAATAAAATAGTGACTTGTCATGATCAAATATGTCCTTTGCCGCAAAACATGACAAAACCAAATGTAACCACAACTGACGGCAACTAAAGAAAAGGAAATAAAATTTAAGGGGTATCTCAGAGGATTTCAGTAGTTGTCACGCCTACTCATTTTTAGATTTCTGCTCTCTAAAATAAAACACTTGGTGGCTAATGGAAAACGAAGTGGTTTGCTCCCAAGTTAGGACAAAAAGCCAAATTATTGTGATTTTTTTCAGTTAATCAGAATTTAGCAGCCCACACTCATATTCAAAATATATCAACCAAACTAAATGTTTTGGTTTTGTTAATTCATGCAAAGACAATTTGAATAACAGCAAAACGCAAGACACCTTACTTTGCAGCTGTCCAACAAGACATTTAGATGCTTTCCAGAATATTTCTACTAACTTTAAAATAAAGTTTCATTAAAGGAAAAGTTTTAATGGGAAATGGAAAAATACCAGCTAGAAATTTGTTTGTTTATGAAAACCACTTCAATAACATGGTTTTGACGTGCTCGAAGTGTATGTGCTCCTTTAAAATTCTTTGGAGAAAACAAGACAGAAGAGAAAAGAACTGAATAACATTAGAACAAACTCCCAGGAGAAGGAGGGCGACTGACAGCTCTTTTGGATGCAGCAGGAGCAGTGTTCAGTCGCGTCCTTCCCTTTGGGGGACTCTTTACCCTCAACCAAACAACGCTGGCTCTATATATGAGAAATTCAGGACCAGCTGCTATAACAAACTGCCAATTGCAGTTCAGCTGGGATTTTAGCCTATTCCAAAAGCAGCCATCATAACATTTTTACATTACAAAATACATCCTGCTACTGTGCTTTAGGGTTTCATATTATTCCAGCTATCTCTTCCATTACCAGCCCTCTGTCCACCAATTTCTGTTCCAGCAGCTGCAAGCACAGTCTCTCTCAGAACATCTTCAAATAGTACTCTTAAGTGTTGCCAGAGCAGAAATAATGCGATCCTGGGTTCTGCATAGCATCTGCAAAGTGTTTCTCCCCACACGTCCCCACACTATGGCCATTTCTCATATTTATCCTTGTCCTTCCTTTAATAAGATAGAGGGAATGAGCTGAAGTGACTGGGGACATTTAAAGTTGCCTTTCCATGTCCTCAGACAATTGGCACATCCACTAGTTACACCTGAGTTGTGTCTTTGCATGCGCAGAGATGCTGTCTATGCATGAACAACATGCGTAGTCGCTGCAGATGTTGACAATTTTTGTCAGGCCTGTACTGCCTGTGCTGCAATCTCGCAATCAGTCCTCACACAAAGGTGGTCACAGCAGCAGTGGTTGATTATGTCGAGAAGAGCTGTTAGGGGAATGGTCAGTGTGGCTTTAGTTGCCTGAATTGGAAGTAAGAAAATGTGACTGTGGACATGCTGCAGATAACTTGCACTGTATGGGTCATGGATTGCAAAGTACTGGTGGAGTCCAAAAATAATAGATTCTATGCAGTAATAGCCAAAGTTTTATCAACTGCCTCACAAAGAAAAATCTATTTTTAAAGCCACTGCCTTCACTACGCTTGCAGGTACAAGAAGTGCAAGAAGAAAACGTAAATTCTCACTGCACTTTCTTACCCTTTGAAATCTCTGGACAGGCGCGCAAACATTTCTGTCTTGACCTTACTCAGAAGACCAGGAGAATGGGAGAGAGATTTGTACGGATGCTACATTCTCACTCCAGTGCCAGTTCTCCTAACAGCTCATGCACAATACAATTTCACCCCGATGAGTCATTTGAGTATCGCTCTCTGAAAACATGAAGTACTGCAGTTAAACCTGCAGCACCGCTAATACTGCTGCGTGCACTGCAGCCAAAGCCCAAGTGCCCAAAGCTCTTCCTGTAGGTGCTCCTGCAGAGTATTTGTAAATACCTGCCACACACCTCACTGAAGAGGATTACAGAGAAGGAAGGTTTTCTTCCTTCTGGGGTTTTCACTTATGTTTAGCAGCAATAGAAATATGGCAAATGTGCTTTCTCAAGTAATTGGCTTGTGCCTGCAGGTGGATAAACTAACCTTCTTTTATCCTCCTACTGGACAATTATGATTAGTGTAACTATTCTCCATGTGATTTAAGGAAATGTCAATATATTTACCTACATTGAATTTTTGCACTTTGCATTTTGCTGCTAAGATGGCAACATGGGAAATTACTTAATTAATAACCATTGTACAATTCTCTTAGTAAAGAAACCACTCTTCCACTCTAGCTTTTCATTAGATAGATGAATTGAATGAACAAGGGAAAATACCCACAAGTTTGTAATAAAAGCATCCAAATTAATACCATTTGAACATTTTTTTAACCCTAATTTAATGCATAATAATGAGGGATGAGGAAAAAATAAATTGGCATCAATCTAAAAACATAAGAGGTCATATAAATGATGGTTCATATACAAAAATCTGACCACATCACACAAAAAATGATTTTGGTGATATAAAAAGGCATCACGGATTATTTATTCCATATGTATTCTAATTGCCACTAAGCACTCTACCATCATCATGTGGTAGCATGAAACTGCCCCAGGACACAGGCTTCACTCTACTGGATGCTTAGAGCAGACTGTGCCTCAGTACCCAGTATTGCCCCTTGGCAAGGCAGTAATGGCTTGGAGGCTCCTGAGGCACAGTCAGGGTTTTCTTGTTGAAGGAGAGATTAGTGTGACCAAGGTATTTTCTCACTGAAGTTACGTATGTTGTATTTGGCCTTGATAAATAACAGAGCTTCACATACTATTCTATTTAGCAAAACCCCACAGACAACTATGTTTGACAAAAATAGTTTCCTCTCTGTGTATCTTTCCATCCCTATCTTGTGTCCTGTTACCTGAAAAACTCGTTGTCATAAAGCATTGCCTCAGGGCCTAAGACAGGATGAACCATCTGAGATGACACACTGAAGGCTACTCTACAGCACCAGGGTACTCTGCAGCACAAAGAAAACCTCCAAAACAGATTAAACACAGGAATTATGTATCACGAAGTGCCTCTGAAACATGTGCAACTCCAGCTGACTTCAATGGGACTCTGGCCTACTGTCGTCAAAAAAATCATATCAGATATGACAGTTTATAAACTAAAAATATTTCTTCTCCTCTACCTCGCTTCTCTGCCTACCACCCAAATTACGGGCCTTCTATACAGGACTATGAAACTTCACCACAAGTATATGGCTTTTGAAAGCTACATCACAGTTCAGGGAAAAGCTGAATAAGCCAGGAAAAAACAGGTTTACAGCGCTGAGCTTCAAATAACAAGTGAATTGCACTCCTGGAACCTGATGATGACATAATCAACGCTGGATCTGATCTCCTTTTAATGGAAGATACAATACCAGCGGATACATGTATCGATAAAAAATTTGCACACTCTCTTTTGATTTTATTTAGCAGCCACTTGCAGATATATGATAAAAAGAATTTATATTTGATATCAAATAGGCATGCAGCAAGAAACACTCTCCTTGGGTATGTGATTACTAAGAACAACGGGAGCACGTGCGCTCTTTTCCTCTATAAACCTAAGAACACTTTGCCAATGTTAAATAATTTGCAGCTTGCTTCTCTGAAAATGTGATTGTAAAAATGGTTCCTCCTTAAGCAACAGATCCATTCCTGATGTGCCATCAGAAGCATACCTGTGGGATTTTTGTTATTAAAAGTAATTTTTATTCATGAAGATTCTAGAGCTATAATAGTTAAGAGCACGTGCTCTGGCCTCTAAGAACCAGGTTCTAGCATGATGTTAGCTGAAGTATTTACTGAAGTCCTGATCTTGCTGCGTGCTCCGAGATGCTCCTTCTATCTCTCTCTCTACTTTGTTCTCAAGCCGAGATATATGCAGCAGAGAGTGTTAATGAGGTATATAGGCTACTTCTCCACACTGATTCTGGATGAAAGTATGCTTATTTACCTCTGATTTTATGTATTCTTTTTTTTTTTTTATGCGTGCCAGTTGGAGCTGTTAATTAAACACAGCAGCTCTTGCAAATGCAAAAACTGGAACTAGGGCTCCAGGGCTATATATGCATGCATTTTAGTAGCTTAGGAAAAAACTATGTAAGAACCTCACTGAATAAGCCAACAATTACAGTAAAGAACTGCAGGGCCTTTCTGAAATCATTTTGAGCAGTAAGGGAGGAAGGAGCCCTCTTGAGCAAGAGGGAACTCCAGAGGGAGGACAGCGGCAGCAGCTCTTCATTTAACAGCTTCTTAGCCACCGTTTTTCTACATTTCTCTTAATTAAAGACCTCAAGCAGAATGAGAACTAGTTACAGAGCCAACCTTCCCACCCCGAGGCTCTAATCCCTTTATTCTTCTGTCAATTGGCTAATCAGGCAAGAGAAAATATTTGCCTTTATATGTAAAATCTGACTCTCCCTAAACTCAGCAGCACTCTGACCATGTTTGATGAGCTCAGTATTGACCGGCAACCTAAATAACCAGCCTTAGGATGACCTGAAGCCAACCACCCCACTTTGAAGACACTAATAAGCACAGCTCTTGACTTGCATGAGTCACTACGAGTCACCAACACCTCTACTCCAACAGAAAGACAGCCCTCAGGTCCTGGGCAAGATCTCTGAAATCAGGGGGTCAGTCTGACACTCAGGGGCTCGCCCTAGCTGTGAGTACTGCCTGGGGGAGATATCCCCAAAACTCTTCTAAAGCCCATGGGGAACATCAATGGCACAGTGGTCTCTGTGAACATATGTCTTCCTTGCAGAAACGTTCCTGGTGCTACAGGAAATAGGGCATCACCTGGAGGAGTGAGAGAGCTCAATTTCCCAGCCTCAGCAGAGATGGTAACATTTAAGGGTTGAAGAAAACAGAAACCTAAACATCTGCTAGAGCTACTATGTGGAAGTTTCACTTCAATAGCTGTTGGTTGGCAGTGTTCAATTATGTAGATTAAAACTGCTTCTCATCATCATTTCCCATTGCTTCCCAAGCCTCTGTCCCTGACTCAGGATCAGAGGAGCAGTAATTATATTGATGGGAATGCCTTTACGGTCTGTATGCAGCAGAGTGCTTTCACATCAAGAAAGGAATTATACACGAATAAGGTAGCAAAGGCACAAGGGAAGGGAAAGAAGAAAAGTGATTTAGTAGAGCATTTCAAATACATTAATATATCATAAATGTACACTGAAATGTCACTTCAGAGCGTTTCTCTTTCACTGACCACTGAATGATGATATATTCTTTCTATCTATATGTGAAAGGCTCTAATGTGCTGCTATGTTTACCAGGCATTTCCAAGGAAGAATGCTGATTGAGGCAGAAATAATTTGATTTTTTACTACTAAAAGTCTTTTCATTTTGGCATTAACATAACTTTTTTTTAGTTAAGCATAACAGTATTTTAGAAGGGACAATGAAATCTTATAAATGTCCAATATAAACCAGGCATATTGAGAGTACCTAAAAATTTAAATCCAGAAAAATCTGGATTCATCTTATGTTGAAAATGGAACAACTTTCTGCTCTACTGATTTTTTAATGCAGCAGAACTTGGAGAGAAGATGTAAGATGATGCCATGCAGAGAGATGCAAGGAAATATTTTTTGAAGTGGAAGAATCAGATAAATCATGAATCACCGATGTCACCGCTAAAGCTGCGCATGTTCTCAGTGCTATTCTTAGATCACTGACCACCATCCTGCCATCCTTGCTCAGGGACCTTGAGAGCCCTTTTCCAAATCTCCAAAGCAAACGAGAAATCAGCATAATCACCACAACACTTTCTGACTTTCTCTTCTGTTCTGAGCTGCAACTTTCCATCTAAAGCACCGTTTCAGCCCCAAATTGAGAGTTTTATGCCAGAACTGATTGGCAGATTGTGTTAAAAAAGAATCGATCAATGAATGCTTATAAAAATCAATAGGAATGAGTGTAAGTCATGAAGGATAAGCAGACTACCAATGATATCGATAATCCTGTCTGGTTTCACTTCCACAAACAAGATTCAACCATGCCAAAAGTAGATGTTGTAATTAATGCATTTGATGTTGTTTTACAGTTTTCATTTTTTGGAAAACAGATGTAGTTCCAAACGGTGTATCGTCATGCATGTTCCTGCCACACCCTACTACATTTCAAGACTGCATGGCTATGCATCCATTTTTAACAGTGCAGGACTTTAAACTGAGCAAGATCGAAGAAAATACATACTAAACAGAGCAAACAAACAAAAATGACTTTTCTGAGAAGTGCTGCTGCTGTCCTATTATAAGAATGTGACTGAGTGAATCTCAGTCATTTAGATACAGCATCACCTTCTTAAAACCTTCTCTAATAGTCCCAAACAGAAATGTTAAAAATAAACAAATATTTACTACAGGCAGCAGAACTATCCCTCTCTTTTTCCCTTCATCCCCTTAATTTATACTTTCTCATCCCAACACATTTTGCCAGATTTTTAAAACCTCAGTAGCACAATGACTAAGTTTAAAAGGGGCCTCTGGAGGTCACTAGGTGCACTGCACAAGGCATTGCCAGCTTCAAAGCTAGACTGAACTTCAAAATTATATCAAGTTACTTAGGCCATGTCCAGTCTGATGCTGAGTACATGTAAGGATGGAGACTACACAGCTTCCCTGGGCAATCTGCTTCAATATCTGACTGCCCTTATTGTGTTTTTCCCCAGAATCTACCTAAAGTTTCCCTTGCTGTAACTTGTGCTTGTTGCCTCTTGTCCTTTCAGTGTGCACTTGCAAACACTCTGGCTTCTTAGCCTCCTTATTAAGCCTCATTAGTAATGATCCATAATTTAAAACAATGCAACAGAAACAAACAAAAAAAAAACAAACAAAGAAGCAAAGTCTCTCTCCCAAATTCTTTTTCTTCCTCATGTTACATACTGTTTGGACTCCATTCCACAGCTATTGAAGGAAAGACTGATGCAACACAAGATCATATAGTTGCTTTAGGCAACCATAGCATTGTATGGTCTTTACCACTTTCCTCCAGAATTTTTGTCCTAAACATACTTTCCAGAGTACATAAATGTAAAGGGTTAAATAACCTGAGCCTCTGCCGACACAAAGACTTCATGATTGCAAACCAGCATTTTTGAACAGACTACTATAGGATGCATGTATCTGGTTGACAGGGAAACAGGTTTTCCCTGTTAAGACTAAAATTCACTTCATTTAGTCTGAATGTTTTAGCAAAGAGAAGATTTGATAAAGATATCTTTATCATTGAGAACTGAAAGAAGGCAATGTCTCCAGCAGAAAATAAGGGAAAAAAAAACATTCCGGTTGAGAGGATCCTAAGTAGTTTTCTAAACAATACTCTAAGCCCATAGCCCAAGGGATAAAATGGAATTGTAGCAAAAGGAAGAGCTGTTTTTCAAGGAGAATATTATTGAAACTGTATCCCTACCTAACTGACAGCTTATAGCTAAGAGTGGGTAAGTATAGATCTCAGATGTTAGTGTGGCAATAGTCAAGGGAAACTCACAGTGAAAGATGTGTGGGACATGCAGTGTGGCACTTCGTAGAAGTCAGACGATGTACACAGCAATCTGAATGACAGCTGAATGAGACCTGTCCCCTAGACACTGTGTTAACATTCCTTATTCCTGTTGAATGTTCCATTTGCTGTTTCTGTAAAAGAAACCCCCCCCCAAAAAAAGGGGGGTGGGGGGAATTCTGAGCACTGACAGTTTGATACAGCAGTTTAGATTTGCAATTGCACCTTGTAAAATAATTCGCCTGAAGTGAAGAATCAAGCTCAAGAATTTGCTAAATGGGACAATCATCCAGCACAGTGAAGAGGAAAAGCATTTTGCCATTATTGTGGAAGAATCACTGAAACATCAGTCCAGTGAATATATGTAATAAAGAAGGAAGCAGATGAAATACTCTTTCTACGTACTCTGCTATGTAAGCAGAATAAAAACAAGAAAGGTCACAGGATTTACTGCATAAGCCCCACCACTGGCTGTCTGGAGCATCGTGCCTTTTGAGACCTATTAATGCAGTAATGATAACTCAGGACTCAACCCTCCACGTTATAAAGCCATTTCTAGGGAGCTGGGGATACACTTGAATCAAAAAAGACAACTTCAGGGAGGCCTAGCAGAACTGAAAAGTTGTGAAAGGGACTAGTAAAACTAATAGAAAAGAACTTCTAATGCTAGCAAGACATTTACAAGCTTTGGGGTGATAGTTCCTGCTCGCTTATTTGTTGTCTGATCAATGAACTCTGACAGCTCTTCTGTTCAGGCACCAGTGGCCACACAGCACAACCAAATAACCAAATAACCAAACACCGAATAACCAAAACAAATATAAAATGAATTCAGAGAGTGCAAGCGATGGTTAGCTTGTTTTGATAAGAAGGTTAAAAAATACACCTAATAAAAAAGTAATCTGCACATGCAGACCTCTGACTGTATCTAATACATTGCAGGGCAGTGTTGAAAATGCTCCATTCCACAAGTGATGCTCAGGCGGCAAGCTGATTAGTAAGCAACAAGGGTGGTACTTAAACAAAGAATGATTATTGATTTCTGATCAGCCTCCCATCAGGTTTATTTCAAACTTACTTAGCAAGCAGCCTTCCATGCTAGTTGCTCCTTAATGTAGTGCTCTGCATTGTGTATCAGAGATCATTCTTTCAGGGCCATATAGAGCCTCAGAACCACTCTTTGCTCTGCCCTGTGGGATGAGCTCACACTCTGTAAGCCAGGCCAGCCAGCAGATTGCTCCACATGTGCCTAGTCAGAGCTAATGTACTGCTCACACTAGTGTAGGTGCCCCAGTGAGGCTAGGGGAGCTCCTGCCATCAGCATTCTCTGGGTAACAGCCTGGTTCTGCAGCCCGAGTTCAAGCAGGACATGACGTTAAGAAGCCAGGGACCTGTAGCTCAGGTTTAGACAAATGACAGAAGAGGATGTTCAGACCTTCTTTAGAAGAAACGTGCCATAAATTTATGAGTAGCACTAATCAAAGGCAAAAACCCTTCTGTAAGCATTCTGCTCAAGTCACACCAGAGATGAATTTTGACCCCTGGTGGAATAGGAACATAATCAAATGACATTAAAGGAAAGGATTTTAATTAATACTTAACTGCAGTTACGTTATTTTTATTTTTATTGTATTACTGTTTTTGTTATGTATGACTTATTCTTTATTCAGTGTTATTATAGTAATATTCCTGAAGTTGTATAAGATTTTATTAGCACTTTGTCTTATTTGACGGTTTTATTCATGCACCAACTCAAGAGATTTTATAATTGTATTTTCTATTACTAATATATTCCTGTATGAACAATGGAGTAAGGAGTTATAACACTCTAACTGAAGAAAAAGGAACCTAATTTCTTTTTACAGTGCAGAGGTGATTCTATTTCCAGCAACTGTGAGGGGTATCATAGCTTAGGACCTCCTAAAGAAACCAGAAAAACTTTTACAGAGCTTTGCTAAGTCCTGTATTTCAGACTAATCTCAAGGGAGGAGGAAAAAACTTTAATGACCATGCAGATGATGCTAAGGTCCCCCAGTATTGCCTGGGGAATGATATTGCTGTCAACTGAAGGAAAACTATCTGCCCCTTGTGAAACCCCTTCCTCAGAGGGGCTTTCTCAGAGCTCACGTGGTGGCTGATGTTGGCCGCTGCTATTAAATAGTAATAAAAACAGTTGTATCTGCAAACTTTCTGTGATGAAAGGTTCATCAGAGGAGAGTGGCCACCATTTCTAGCAGCACTCTTGCAGGCAGGCACCCAGGCAGCCAAACAACAAAATGTGCGGCAGAACGAAGACGGCTGACAATGGAAAATTTCCAGGTGGGTTGTTTTCCCCAAGAGGAATTAAGATGACCCCTGTGCCTGGGCATAGGGTCAGAAGAGAAAGCTTTGGCTATGCTAGTTCTGCCAGTTTACCTGAGCAGAAGGCACAACTATATCAAGAAGCCCCCGATGCCCTGGGAAGTGCTCTCTCTTCTGCATCCTTGCAGAAAACAAATTATTCCTGAACATGGTCAGGGACTTAGGCTGTTTATCCCGCACTGCACTGTGAGTGCTCAACCCCAGCCTGCAAGAGCCTAGTATTACTGTTTCCATCATTCTTTTCTCCTGCTTCCTAACACTTCCATGACAGACCTAGTTCATTTCAAGAAGTCAGCCAAACTGCAATAGTTCTCAGTTACAGTCAGATTTTGTACACCAAAACTCTTCAAAGCCACATCTTTAATATGAAGACAAATTTGATTTTCTGTATGCAATCTTCCCCTGTTTTATTAGGAGCGATAAAGGGCAGTTAATTTATACTGCCAATCTGAATAAGCAGGTTGTTTCATAAGTTTCCTCTGGAAAAAAACGCATGGGTCTTTTTGTGATGGTTATTTGCTTTTTAAGTGTCACTGTGACTTTCAAGCCTCAGCTCCCTGGAGTGATTTTGTCATGGCAGCACGGGAGCTGCCAGGTCCCTGGGGCCAGTGTTGGGTGGGCCTCCTGGAGGTGGCAAAGCCAGGATCCGGATAACTGCCCTGTGAGGTGCCAGGGCAGCCTGGGACAACCCCAGCTACTGTGGGACAGGGATGGGCCAAGGCTGAGCCAGGCAGACCATGGTTGTGCTCAGGGACTGACAGCACAGGGCTGGACTGAAGTGAGGAGGCCCTACGGCTGCCCCACACTGTATTAATGCCCTCAAGGCCCTGAAAGTTTTGAACATAGTACTCACTGAAGTTTGAAATCAATGAATGAAGTTGTGCATCATAAATTTGTCACTGTGTTTCCAATGTTATTTTTTTCCTACAAAGCTATCATGGGGACAAGCTGCTACTGTCCTTCCTGTGAATCAGTCCATCTCTCTGAGTCAGCTACTGCCCAGTTAGTAAAGACTAATTGGGATATAAAATTCCCTCAGAGCTCTTTCGTCACAGTCAACCCATCCAGATTTTCAGTGCCAAGGCATATTTTGTTATATTGTCTTCTTTCTCTACAGAGGAAAAAGAAGAAAAACCCTCTCTTTCTACTTGGGGGAATGAGCTATGGAGAAAACTTATTCCAAATTCAAACCAGCACAGGAAAAAGCTCAGTCTGCTAAATGAAATGTCATTAGTGCTTCAGATGAACACATTCATCAGCAAAGGCATGTTCCTGACAGTTGCTTGCATACTAGAAAAGCAAGGGGAACTGAAGAGACAGATATGAAAAATAGTATTTTTTCTATAGCTTTGTAATAGCAGCAACAAGAAGACTTCTGATCACAGAGCTTAGGTTAAAATTGGCCTTACCGCAGATCTTTGATAATTACCATAAAATCCATTAAGTTTACAAATAGTGGCACTGTGGTACCTCTCATTTTGCAACATAAAATTACATGCCTGGGACGATGTTATTTTTCCACTGGAGCCCACCTGCAACCAAAAATCATGGATTCCTTGACCCTCTCTGCGAAGCCTCAGCCACACGTGAGAGCACAGTGCTTAGGAGCGGGTGCCTGCTGCACATCAGTGCTGCGGCGGGGTGAAAGAAGCTTAGGAAGCTGAATTTCTGTGTGTGAGGAGGCAGACAACAGCCAGTGTATCCTCAGGTAAAAGGTTGATATATAATTGGCTTGTGTCTAAAATTATTCTTCTTCAGATAGCTGGACAAGTATGTGTGTTATTAAGAAGCTTTATGAATACATTAAACCCTTGAAAAAAAATACATTAATACTATTTACAACACATGTAGTGATGTGGTCTCATTATTTTAAAGCAACAGTGCTAAAAATTCTGCTAAAATTTTATGACTATTAAAATTTCTAATTCCCACACTACATCTGAGTTAAATTATCATGAATCTCAGGAACTCACAAAATTAACTGGAAGAATTCACAGCATCAAAATGTGTTTTACATGTCTAGACACATCTGATTATCATTGTGCCCTTCAGAGATTGATATATATTCCCAGCATGTAAAATTTTACATAGCATTATCATTAAATGTGGTCCAATTTCAGCTAACCAACCGGGGAGTAATGACTAGGATGAATCTGATAATTTATTTGAGTTTTCGAGATTAAGCATGTTAATGACTTTATGCAAGTAAGATAAGGTATTTCAACAACAGCATTAGAGGGCTCTTTGAACAAGAAATATTTGCTTTGTTAAATATATTTCTGAACAGTATTTTCAGTATCATAAATAAATAAGGCAAAATAACAAATAAAAGGAGAGGTTTTAGTTGGATGGAGCTTGTCTAATTCATACTGAGAATTTTAAGATTAAATAGAATTCCTACTTAGCTAAAAGTAATTAGGATTACTAAATTAATAGTAAAGGCGCAATCTTAGAATCTGCAGAATTACAAATTTGTCACATTAATGGGAAAGTCTGTGAACATTCAAGGAAAAAGCCGACCTAAATCTGCTTCCTGTGAAGATGGTATAAATTTTGCCTGGGATCAGTGTGAACAAGACTGGTCCTACTGAATACACTGAAATAGAAAGTCAGGTTATTACTACTGTTTCTCTGTTTTGCACTGGAAGCCAGGATAGTTGGATTCTTAATTGTTTTCCCCCAAAGAAAAAAAAGATGGTTTTGTCATTACTGTTATACTTGTTTGGAATCTGTTGAGGAAGCAGGTTATTTCTGTTGCTCCACATTCAGCAATGAGATTGTCTCATTAAGAATGATATTGATTTAATCCAGCTGAAACTGACTATCTTGTCACCAGATAGGGAGCCAAGGGCACTAAACACAGAGCAGCAACACAGGTTTGTGTGCTCTTGGCAAATGTGTGTGTCCCTTAGCCACACTTGATGGGGTAGCTAGACTCGGGTAGACTTTGGGCCTTGTCATAGGCATAGTCTTTAGCACCTTCTGTCATCAGCACCTCACCAGGGGTGCACTGTCCTTTCAGTAGTGTCTAGTTTGGAAATGGGCTTTACAGAGTGTGGGAGTTAGTGGAAGGCAAAGCACAAGGAGATCTCAATTGCCTTCCTTGCTCTCTGGTTGGACCCACGCCAGCTGCCAGGAGCACAAGGCACAGCCTGCAGTAAGCTGAGCGTTTAGCTGCGGACCCTGGGGGGCTCAGCGCAGACGTGCTGCGGGCAGGCTGAACAGGCAGGTACAGAACTGGATCCATCTGCCCAGCCCAGGATCCACCATGTTAGTTACTGTAAGCTCTTGCCAGGAGGGCTTTCTCATTATCTAGATATATATGACTTACAAAGCATGCCAGAAAGACCACCTTACATAATCTTCTGTTTCATATGAAGAACTAAGGCTCTGAGAGCTTGAATATTATGCTAATTGCTTCACAAAATGAGAATTGAATGTACATTTCCCGCCTACAATGAGCTTTTGCCCCACACGTAATGTAATGTTCAGGGAGGACAATGTAAACCAGCAGTTAGGTTATGAATACTTTATCCAGAAAGCCTCCTAGTTACACTGCCAGGCACTCTGCAGTTAGTAATGCTTCCAGAGGGTCTGCAACACTGCGCTGCACCACTCGCCTGTGGTAGCCGTTGCCACTTAGAGGATATATTGTTGGCTGAACGGACATGAAAGGAGTTGTGCCCATGCCCTACACACTGTCCTTCCTCAGTTTTAATTAATGCTAATTGCTGCTTTACAAAGGCGAGAGTAAGTTGGTGAATCTTCTGAATCTCTTCTTTCTTTAAATCTCACCTGTACCACTTAAGATAATCAACATTCCTA
Source organism: Tinamus guttatus (assembly GCF_000705375.1). Next base: position 306,019 of record NW_010589854.1, read on the forward strand.
TATGCTTTTTCATATGCCACTGTCACCATTTCTTAAATATGTAACTAGCTACCCATGCCCATTTTCTACTTCCAGTAACACTTCTTTCTCCCTCATTACTAGTTCAAAACATCCACATGTTTTACAATGCCTCATTAAATTCAACTTCTCATTATTTCTACTATGCTAGCAAGTGTGCCACTGACATTATAATGGCTATTTTTTTCCTACTTTACCTATTCAAATAAAGGAAAAATCAGTCTCATTTCATTCTTTCCAGATGAATCCTAAGTCCTTTTATTTCAACACCCTTATTTACACTTATTTCCACTATTACACTATTTCTTTGTAACAAAACATCTTTTCATAGTGCTTCCTTTGCAATTATACCATAATGACATAAGCCTGCACAGAATGGAAAACTGAGAACAAGACTTGGGTGATCTTCTTTGGCTGATATTAGTCCATTTCCAACCCATCCTGAGGCTCTTCTTAGCACTGCAGAGGCAAAGAACCCCCCTGTGTGGGGTTCCCTATTAAACATGTTGTTCAGATAATATTTACTTATTTTTTTCCTACTGTCAATTGTTGGTGTGTTATTTTGCTCTGTTGGAAATGTTTGCTGAGGAACAAGCCATGTTCTAGTATGTGCTGTGTAGGTACAACATGAAGAGTGTAGTCCAGTTCTTGATCACTTCAAGTGTAAACATAAGCCAAGAAAGAACAGATACTGAACAGAGAAAGCATGGAGGTAAAAATGACAAAATGAAGGCCAGTGAAAAAAAGGAATAATCACAGAAGACCAACGGCAGCTCTTTGGTAGGTATCACATCAGGGAGCAGATGTCATCATAGAGTGTCATAAAGAGAGAATGAGGTGGTTTTGTAGATATATTTATGAGGAAATATGAGATGAATCAGGAAAAACTTCATAATGTTTATGGGGTGTTTTCAAAAGCACAGAAAACATTGCAGAACCTGCACCCTATTTACTTTTAGCAGGATGGCTATTCAGAAAGCACTCTGAAAGTGCATGATGTAATTTCTTGTTCTCCAAATCCACTTTGAAAATATAGCCCAATTGAATATAAACAAATAAACAAGATCCAATTGCTTTATAACATAACGTCAAACATAATTCTCTGAGGGTCACAGGCGCTATAAAATCATTTTGTGGCCTTTGGTAAATCATTTGGATTCTTTGCAGGAATCTCACTATCACAAGCAAGTTGCAAGCCACAATTAATCTTTTTCAAGGGTTCTGTGGAAATGACCAAGGATTAAAGTTGGCCTTTTACCTTCAAAAGCATTGGCATTTGTAGGCTGTTGGTAGAAAGCTCACAAGCACCAGCCAAAGCCTGTTCACGCAAGGACGTCAGGTCTGGCAGCACTGCTCAGATGCAGGCACGCCAGGTGCCTTTGAATGCCACCTTACCAGGGAAGGCTGCAGGACAAGAGGACACCAATCGACCTTGCTTCAGTTGGGCAGAGGGGAAGCAAAGGAAATTTGCCTAATGCTGACAGGAAGCAAGAATTAGAGGCCTCTTTGAATAAGACTTTGCCTTAGGAGAGAAAGGTGGTTTGGCAATCCCTTCGAATCCACATTGATATACTATGAGAGAAAGATACTTCTGCACTAGCAGAAATACAGAGGCACACCAGGTAAATAGAAGCAACAAGCAGAAGGTGTGAGAAAGAGCGAGGACACTGTTACTGTTACAGCAATAATAAGCAGTGTGTTAGGAACCAAATGAAACAAACAAAAAACTTACATCAGAACTGAAGTTCTTACTGGCCAGGAGCTGAATTACAATGTGACTAGTTTAAGGTTATTAGAATTAAAAAGTGTCTTTGAGTCTTCTAATAGACACCAAAACCCATGAGCTTCCTAAGCATGATAATTGTTGAGAAACTGAAATGGTAATTCTTTTTCTCAGAAAGAACATTCCATGTAATCTTTAGGTGACTAATTTATATTAAAATAAATGCAGAAATCAAAAACAATTTATAACCACTTAAAAAACCTTAATTTTTCTCTCCACTATCCCGGTTTTCCTACAGTAGTTTCTGAGATGATAAACCTTCTGTAATTCTCTAGTCACCTTTATATCATTGCGGAAGAATAAGATAATCAAACATTCATATTAAAACTGTAGGGGGGAAAAAAAAAAAAGGTTTCCTCCTCCTTTTTTTCCTTTTTATTTGGCATGTTCTATTTCAAGCTGTGAATGCAGTTTTTTACAAGATGGGGCTAGATGTGACTCCTCTTTTTTAAACGTTTTCGGTCACCAATAATGAGTTTTCCTTTTTTCATATGGTATAAAACATGAAGCAAAGAATTTCATATTTAGCAAAGAAAATTATTTTTCTATATATATTTCTATATGCATTCATGCAAGGTTTGACATGCACTGTTTCGTTCTCAAAAGATAACTGTCCCAGAAAAACGAAAGCTTTAAAATCAGGGCGCAAAAGTCAATGTCATGTCAGCCTAAATAAGCTCTACAAGCTTAGTTTATTTGTCTAATCACACGTTATTTATAACATTGAACATTTGTTTCCACACCGCATTGCTCAAAGCGTTTTCTTTCCAACCAATTTCCATACACACAGAGCATCAGAAAAAGACTGTACTTCTGTGATTAAAAGAAATCTCATACTGAAACTGGAACTGATTGAGACTGTGCCCAACTGTTCAAAGAACCAATTATCTTACACATTAACCTAAGTGCCCCTCAGCAGCTACCGTAAGTGAAGTACATGTCAGAACCTAGTTTAAGATGAAGACAAAATACCACCACTGTTGAATTATCACAGGCTCCATCTGCGCTGAAACCTAAAATGGAATCCAAATAAAAATGTGTTTGCACAATTGCATGTTTCAGAGTACATTTCTGACCCTGCCCCATTTTGCATACCCCATAGCTCTTTTTTTCATATATCTTGAGTAAGCTTTAGGTAAATTAAATATTCATGGTGATGAATTTTTCTACCAAAGAATTCAGCTATTCAAACAAACAAACAAACAAAAAGCTACAACTCCTTTTGTTGTTATGTATTTGAATTAATGCACGCAACCCTGCACAAACTGTCAAAATAAGAATCGTCTGGCTTATTTTGGAAGTTTTTCACAGCTTCCAAATCAAAACAATCTGAATTAGACCTATTACTAAGAATTCTTTTAGGGGTTCCAATATTGGAACTGAGTTCAAAAAAAAAAGGGGGGAGAGGGAGGTGGAATTAAAAAATGAAAAGGATCTAGTAGGTAAGTAAAATAGCTGCTGTGCTCTTCCCAAAACTCTTCCCAAAATCACTTAACTGCATTGACATTTCTGGCAGAAGATAGAAACTAACTGCATATTCTGATTACCAGTGTGACTATACTATGTCTTAGGGCTAAATTCCTCCTTGTGATCTGCTCACTTGAGTGTGAAATCCTCAAGGATGTTAGTACAAGATCAACACAATGCACTTGTTATGCTGCCACTGATTTTGGAGAATCTATGCTAGTGGGTCTGCACCTGACTTCTGTTTCATTTGAAATGCTTCTATATTTGCATAAAATACTATCTATTTTCTTTCCTTCATCATTATTCAGAGCTACTCCCTTCCTCATCTCACAGTACTTCATCAGTGAGAGCTATTTTGTATACACATTGTGCACGATCTCCATAGTGCTCTGAGACTTCTTGAGCTCAAAGTCAAATAGCTTTTCCCAGGAAGCAAGGCTTATGTGGTCATGTTCATGTATCCACCTCCTTTCGCTCTTTATAAGCTTAACAGTAAAAGGGCTGGTTTCAGCCATATTTCATGGGTGGTAGAGATTTCAGAAATACAATGTTTTTACAGTTTTCATGAAAATCAGTGGGTGCACAGAAGAAAGTGACTTTAGTAGCAATTTCACAGTCTATTAAGGAGCAAATATATCCACGAGAGAGGGAATGCGAAACGATGGAAAGGCAGGGTTTGCCTGGAGCCTACAAGACCTCCATCAAAAAACTAACCAAGGCTGAGACAAATGGAGAGAATACCAAGTTTCTTCCATTCCTCTGTCAGCACTTGGTGGTTGACTGCAACAGGGCTTTCTGTCACTTCATGATTTTCTTACTCTGAAAGACAATCTGGCCTGATCAAAAAGACTTTTTTTCAGGTAGCAAAGGATGTTCTTCCCTGACAGCAGAACACAATGCAGAGATACTTAAGTTAGCAGCAGCCAAATCCCAAAGTCAAAAGCAGCAATAGCACAGCTGTGCATGTTTTATTAATAATATAGCATCATTTATTATTTGATTCAAGGAG
>NW_010589854.1:317134-384764 GCF_000705375.1 Tinamus guttatus
CGCAGTGCCAGGCCATGTTCGCGCTCAGCACGCGCCTCGTGCTGCAGGGCCCTGATGCCTTCCAGCAGCAGGTGGGGCGGCAGGTGCTTGAAGCCTATGGGCGCCACCACCGCACCGAGTTCGAGGCCTTCTTCGACCGCACGCTCGTGCTGGGCCTGCTGCAACACGGCTATGGGCAGCTCAGTGCGCGTGACCCCGCCATCCTGGACTACATCCAGGCCGGGCTGCGCCTCATCATGAGCTGCCCCTCGGTGCTGGAGCTCTTTGAGGTGCTGCAGGTGGAGGCGCTGCGGCTGGGGGGCGGGGGGCCTGCAACCCCGCCCTTCGCCCGTCGCTGCCAGCAGCTCGTGCGCAGCATGGCCCACTTCCAGAGCCAGGGTAGCCGCGAAGCCGAGCTGCGCCTCTACGTCTCGCAGGTGACCCAGGTGGGCGTGCTGCTGCGCAGCGTCTGGAAGGCCAAGCCCGATACGCTGCTGCCCTCCCTGCAGGAGCTCTTCGCTGTCATCTCTGCTGCCGGTGAGCACTGGACAGGACAAGACCAAACAGGGAGCTGGGTAGTGGTGGCTCACAGAAAGAGCCCTTGCTGTGGGGTACCAAGAACTTGGCTTTGCGCCACCTGTAGCCATTGCTCTCCGTGGCTGTGTGCTGCCGCTTGTTGACAGTTGAGTAAGCAAAGCAGTGGATTATTTTGTAGTAAAAAGGCAGTGTGGGTATAGTGGTTTATTTAGGATTTGTTAAATGTTTCTGGGAGGTCTTCGTGTTGTGATCCGGTCAGTGGTATTTGGGAGCAGTGTTTTGGAGTCTCACTAGGAAAGGGAAAACTCTTTCAGTGTCCGTGTTCGTCCCTTCTTGCCCCCCGCAGAAGTATAGTTTAGACCTCAGCACTGCCCAGTCAGTGAAGCTGAGTGTATGTGCATCACTACGTAAGACTCGTGTATTGTAGGAACAATCTACCTTCTGAGTCGTTTAGATGAGATTATGAACTGGTCATTCCTGACCTTAAAAATCCATGAGTTACTGTAGTAGTTCCCAGTTGAGAACTGGCTTTGCAGTTGAAAGGCCTAGGAAACTTAAGGCAAGATACGCCTCGATATGCTTCAATATTAACTGGTGCGGTTAGTGGACAGGCTTGAGATAAGACGTTGTAAATACCAGCTGCAGTGGATCTCTATTCTTTAGAGTAAAATACAACTAACACTTATGTAAAAGTGTATTTTAGTTATCCTTAGAGTGAAAAATGCTTCTCAATCCTTTGGGAGGTAGAGGAGGAAGTTGGCAGCCTGTCACTTCCTCACACGGGTATTAGACCAATAAAAAGAGCTTGTAATTCAGTGGTCCTGGTGCTTAATCCATTTAAACCTTTTTATTTTATGCTAGTAGATGCTGAGAGACTGTTATCTATAGAATAAACCCATTGTTTCAAAACCTCACAATGAAGTTCTAGGATGGGAAACAATGTAGCTGTTACTCTGGCACTTTCTTTTTGTTTTGTAAAGCATATGGTGTTATTACAGATACTTCATTTGAACCTTCCGTTGCACTGGCAAGTCTTGTACAGCATATACCATTACAGATGATTACAGTACTCATCAGGAGCCTTACTACAGATCCAAATGTGAAAGATGCGAGTATGACTCAAGCTCTGTGCAGGTACTGTTTTTGGAAAGTCTTTTTTTTAATTAAATGTTTGACACGTTAGGTTAACATATATTTCTGATGCCACAGCTGTTATTGGCCAGGTTTCAGGTTAAGGTTACTGCCTTCACTGCTGATGTGGCTTCTTTCTGATGCTTTGCTAGGCCAGAATGAAGAAGGGGGTTCAACAGAAATGTAGCGGAAACCAGCTGAGTTCCATTTAGATGCCACCCTAGGTTTAGATCCCCCACTTTAAGGTATCTTCCACAAACTAGGAAACTTCACTGCGTTTATGATTATGCTGAGACCCAAAGCTGCTTTCAGAAAATCATCTCCTCTGAAGAGAGTTAATTTGCTCTATTTTTGAAGGTTTTTTTTTGAACTGCATTCACGTGAGTGTAATTAGGGGAAATGTCCTGTTTTGGTACTGAAAACACCAATTTTATTTACATGAAATTGTAAACCTGAATTTCATTTGAAAATATAATATTAATACTTTTCTTTAATTGTAGCATATTATGTAGAAACTTTAGAAGACTCTGCTTGCCTGAGCATACCTCAGCTAAGTTTGTGTGCCCCGTCTAAAATTGAAAACTGGGAAATCAGAACCATTTTTGTATACTAATAACCTGCTCATAACACGCTTGTGGTTAAAGTCTTGTTGTAGTATAATTTTAATATTTATGTTGTATTACCTGTTTCAGCACAGTATCATGATATTATTGTAGTTTCGGAAGGGTTTCTCTGTATGCCTCTACTTAGAGACGTAAAGCAGAACTGAGCTGTGGGTATAATAGGAGCGGCTATTTTCAAGTGAAAGCTGCTGCTTATTATTAGCTGCGTGGTGGTTTTTCCCTCTTGTTTTGGAAAGAGCTATGCTGTCTATGTGCCTTAGATCATTCAGCCTTTGAAGTGATATGTGATTTCAAGACCTTCTAGTTGTTCTGTGGAACTAATGTTTTAGTTACCCCTTGTTATTTTTGTTTGTAGATATTCTCTTGTCAGTACTGCATTCAGTTTCTTTGCTGTTCTTTCTACCTCTGGCTGCCTTTGCAATAACTTCTCGTTCTATTCTGGCTTTATTGTCATTAAGATGACAATGCCACTGGAAAGTCTGGATTGCCAAATAACAATGTTGTCATCAGGTTTGCATCATCCCCACAAGATGCAGAGTTCCAGGTATCACGAGGCCTCCCATTAGGAGTCATCAGAGCTTTGAAAATTGCAAATTAGAGGCCTAGTTACTCAGTTCCTAAGGATAACTCTCATGATATTGTAGAGCCTGTCTAAAATTGGATACAGATGAGGAAATCACTGTTTAATAAATGGAATCTGTTCAGTAGGGGATTACATTATCCGCAGGGTTGGTGTGAGAAAGGTGCTTGGTTTTGGCAATTTTGAGCTATTGCTGGATGGCTCGGCTCTCTCATAAAACCTTACCTGAAGCATCAGTGAAGAAAAGCAGAAAACTGTTGACTTTCCTGAATCTTATGACTACTTTAGAGGTCTTGGAGGGAGAGGTTTATCTACCTCTTCATATTCTGACCAGTATAGTCATGCTTCTTTGCATCCTTTTCAGTAAGGGAAACAGAAAAGTGTGCTAAGAGAAACTGCAAACTGTGACCAGGCCCTTTCCCCTGCAGATATAGATTTAAAATCATGTAGAAGATGTTACTTTTTTTTTTTTGTGAGTAGGGGATAGAAGAGATAATAGTGCTTTTTTGTGTGAGAGGTTTGTACCTGGGCTGTTAAGGTTGTTGCCTGACATGACTGGGAACTTCTGCAGAAGTTGTCCAAGAAAGCACAGATACAGTTCTGTTCTATACAGAGATGTTAGGAATGTTGCCCTAGGTTAGGCACACAGCAGATCTGTTCATCCTAGGGTGAAATGAAATTGCAGGTTCTCTCAAGGTCTTCAAGGTTGTCTGAATCTAGTCAAACACAAAAGTGTCCATTTTTTAACATGGTGCATAATGATGATGTGCCGTACTAAAAATGTTTGTTGATGGCAACAGACTAGGAGCTGAGTAAATAACTTGAAATGCAGAAAGTATATACTAACTGAAATGGATCCCAGTCTTCATCTGCCAGTGTTCAGATTTTAGGCTTCTTCGGACAGTCTTGAGCAGGCCTGCAGATTGACTTCTCTTTCCTCTGCTGGCTTTTGTTTCTGATTTTAAGAGAATCAGCTGTGCTTTTAAGAGCAGAAATGGATTCAAGTATCCGAATTACATATGGCTATCAATGGTATAGAGAAGGAAGTGTAAGTTTCTCTTTACCATGTTAAACATACTGAAATTATAGCTGTTATCCTATTAGTGACTATGGTGAGTAGTTCGATAGATAACTAAGCTGAAAACAGGTTACACTGAATAGCATATTATGTGACAAGGACAGTGGGATCCAAGAGTGAACCAGAGGGAACCCTACTGTTTTTGATATTATTATTTTTTCCCTTTTAATAAAGCTTATTGAAAGGGTGCTCATCATAAACACGTTTGACTTGAATATTTTGAGGAAGCAGCAGTTTGTGTAAATTCAGAGCAGTGATTACTTGATGGCATGTTTCCTTCCAATTTCTCTCTGAAACTGATATTTTCTGGCTGTGTAGATGATGGAAACCAACTTATACTAAGCAGTAGGAGTTTTAAGGCCTTATACAATTTGATATTGATTTTCATGTTGGTGGTTTGTTACATGTCTTCGTTTACTATACCTTGGTATTGCAAGGAAGGAAGGAAAGCACTTTGTGCTCCTTCACAGTGTAATGCTGATGATACACGATTGCTCTTGTGAGAAAGAAGCCGTGAAGTTGCATGGTGATGTTAGCTTTCTCCTACAGTTGCAAACTGAAGAGCTGTCCACTTCAAGTAGTTTGATTCTATTTCTACTTGTTCCTTTTTGCCTGTGATAGCTGAAAACACAGTACTAAGTGTAAAGGCTGCGTGTGTACAGTGTGTGGCAAGCTGTGTTTGTACAGCGTCTGTGTTTGTCAGGGCACGTCACATTCTACTAAATAGGGTAGAAGCCTGTTAAATGAGCATATTAATACAATAGTGACCATTTTATTAGACTGTTTACTTATGACCTCCTTAGCTATGTGCTATCACTTAGCCTGGTTATGAACATTTTATGGAAGTAAAGGAATATGCTTCCAACTTCCCCTTTTGATTGAATCATAACAGAACATAGGCTGAAAAGGGCTGCTGGGATTGAACTGGTACCACGTTTGAAGTCAGACACATTGCTCAGGGTGTCCAGTCAAGTTTTTGAGATGCCACAGCTTTACTGATAAACTGTTTTGATGTCTGACAACCCTTGTGATGGGGTGGTGGTGGAATCCTCTCCCTTTATATATGATGTTTCACCTGGCTTGAAGGAGGGGATCTTGAGGACAACTAAAGAAAATCCTAGTTATTGTTTAGTAAAATTATTGGAAAAAAAAAATCAAGAAGCCTAAGTTCTTGTTTCCACTGGCACTGCATTATGATACCGTGTGTTTCTTAGATTTGCTTTACCTGACCTGCCTGTCTGGCTTAATTATCAATTGAAGTTATTTGCTAATTCAGCATAGAAGGGCTTTCTTTACAATCCTTTTTCTTCTGTTGTTCATCTCTATTTCTCAGAACTACACTTTGTTTTGTCTTGAGTTGTAAGGTTTTGCTAGAAATCAGAAATGTGTTAACATCTGGAAAATATGGGTTACTGTTCTTGGATGGTAAGAATAACCTGATATTTAATTATGTATGCTTACATACTTTTTTTTTCTATTTATTTTCAATGTATTAAATATATAGTTATTAATTATATAGTCAAGTGAGTGCGATATAATCAGAATTACCTTATTGCTTTTCGAACATCCTTGTATTACTACTTGTGAATGTCTATGTAAGTAGTTTCACTATTTGGATAGTATAGGATGTATGTATAGGATACTTTTTTGTTGAGATCAAGATAAATGGTGTATTTTATATATTTTTTTTTCTTTTTTTTTAATCTTTCAGGATGATTGACTGGTTGTCCTGGCCTCTGGCTCAGCATGTGGAAACATGGGTGATTGCACTGCTGAAAGGACTAGCTGCAGTCCAGAAATTTACCATCCTCATTGATGTCACCCTGCTCAAGATTGAATTGGTATGTCCTAAAAGAGTATTTGAGGTGGGAAGAGGGATTTTCAACAATCATGCAATTGCATGGACTCCTGTATTATGATATATTTCCCTTAATATCTAGCATAGGAGAGTCAAGTGTCATATAGCTTTCAATTTTATGTAATGGTTCTGTCCATTTCAAATGGATCTAGATTGGGAATCTGTTTACATTCTTATAGGAATTTAACTTTCTAGACTTACTGTGTGTTTTTTATTTTTGTTTGTTTTGTTTTGTTTTTAAGGTCTTTAATCGACTTTGGTTTCCTCTAGTGAGACCTGGTGCCCTTGCTGTCCTTTCCCACATGTTACTTAGTTTCCAGCATTCTCCAGAGGCTTTTCATTTGGTAAGTTACTAATAAATCATTTTCAGTTCTCTGAAGTGTAATTCATATAGAATTTCTAAAGTGGTTGTAAAGAAATAAAATTGATGAACTTAGATTTCGCATTTGTTTCAAGGTTCCAGAATCAGATTTCTTTTGTTCAGACCTTTAGGTTTTCTCACTTTTAGGTCCAGTCATTTAACCTGTAACTTGAAGAGCCTTGTGGTTCTTGGTATGTCTGTACTTGTAGCAGTAGTGCCTGGTCGTCAACCACATACCTCTGGAAAGCCATTTTAGGTGGTGTGAAGTCTATAAATGAATTTGGGCTGTAGCTGGAATTTCAAGCAAAACTAGTCAAGGACAGCTTAGAGATCACGTGTTACCCAGTCCTCCTGGAGGCAAAGGATTGCTTCGTTTTAAGAATGCTACCCTTTTTGTGTTTTGATGTACAAATTGGCAAACTCAGGGGTGCCATTTTTTATGGCCACTTTAGAAAGTGCAGTTCTGGGTGCTGAATACTTTGAGATTCAAAATGCAGATAGCAGATATACTAGGGTATGACGGTGATAGTGTAAAAGTAGTACAGCAAGATATGTGACGCCTTCTCTGTTCTCAAACTCAATGTCTAGCTTTAGGCTGCCTGTAGGTGGAATACAGGTCTTTAAGACCTGTAATAACAACTTGGTACACTGAAATCTCAAATCATTTACTTTGATTAACGTCAGAATAGTTGCCTTGTATCTGATTTCAGCTTCTCCGATCTTGGCCTAGGATGGAAAACTGAATGACAAAGAAAATAGCCAAGTAGCCTTGAATATGCTCAAAAAGTAAATATTTTACATGTTTTCTGTCTTCTATCCCTGAGAGAGACAAAACATTCATGTGAAAAATTTCAAGTATGAGATCAACAGGGTATTTATTCCAGAGATAGGCATTTGCTTTCACAAGGAAAAAATCCATGATAAGCTACATGCAGTGTTGCCCAAACATCTGTATTCAAAGCTTCACCATATCAACATGACGATGTTCCCACTGTTTTAAACGAATTACTACTTTACCGTTTGGGGAACTCCTGCTTTAATTTAATTGCCAACCTCTCATATTTTTGTGTGCTTAAGCTACTTGTGTATTTTGCTATAATAAATAGTCTAAATGTAAAACTGGTAAATAGATATTTGGTAATGTAGCCAAATTTATTTTGCAATTTATCTGAGTCATCTTCATTCCTTATGCTTGGGTATTTACATGAGCGACTCTATTACAAAACCAAGACATTCTCTCTTGTGCTTGTGATGTATAAGTACCCAGTGTGATATGTTAGAGTCCTGTGAAACTCTAAATTCTTTTGAAGTACGGAATTTTGGTTTGACCTCAGCCAAAAGCAGTATTTCTGGAAATAAACGAAGTATAACTTTCTCTTTTATGTAACTTTATGTACTCTGTAAGTAAGAATTTCATTCTTAATTTGAGAGAGCTGACAACCTGTACTTTTTTTACTCTTCCTCTATACTGTCTGTGTGCAAAATTACCATGTTTTACCTCTACTTTATACAGATTTAACTCCTGCAACTCAGTAGGTCAGGTGAAAATGAACTTGTGTACTTACTTTTGTAAAATGAGGAGAATTTTAAATCGCAGTTTTCACTCTTGGCTTTGTAATGCATTGAACGTTTGAAAATCTTTTAATTTTTAAACAACAGAGATTGTGCTAATCAAAAGCACAGAGTTTATTCCTCTTAGATAGAAAAATAATCCATAATACCTGCAGAAAAACTGATGCTTGAAAAAGTAGCGTGAGTATATTGCACCTGGCTCCTATACTTGTGTTTCTGAAGTGTAGTGTACAATTCTTGTAGTTGGCATAAGTTTCTATAATTATTATATTTTTATTTCTGTTTTATAGTTCATGTCCATATTGCAGAACAGTTTGTGGGCTAAGATATGATGAGAAATGGTTCCACCCATTTCCTCCAGAGTTCATCCTTCTTAGTCACTTAGAAACTGGAAAAGGTGTCTGAAGTTATTCTGATCCGCACTAAGTCCCTGCTCTTACGGCTTGCATGAAAGTAACTCTCTATTAGTTATTTTTTAAGACTGATACAGCAAGTCTTATACTCAAAACTACAAAATTCTATTCTAAATAAACACTATGTTTAAAGTGGAGCAGTGGAAGAGGTGAGGGTCAATATTACTGTTTTAAATCATGCATCGTGGTTTGGACTAATCCCCAGATGGGAGATGGGTTGGCATTCCCGGTGGTGGGTTTTTTGTTGTTGTGTTTTTTTTTTTTTTTTTTTCCCCCCCCTCGGAGAACTACCATGCAGGACAGTAGTTTTCTCACTAGGTGGAGCTGTGAGACAGTGCCCATCTTGTGAACTGGAGTAGGGTGATTATGTTTGTTTTGGATCTGAAGCATTAGATTCTGTTAAAATTGAGAGAACTTATGTTTCAAAGCTGTATCCATGAAGTTAAACTGTACTGTGAGCTGATAGTGGTGATAGCAAGGTGTTTGTTGTATTAACCCTAATAAGATGTGTACCTTGGACACCTGACTGCTTAAAATTTTGACTTTTTTGTATGTTTCAAAAAGTACCAAAACTTTAGGGTCTGTTTGAAAGTTGTTACAGGTAGAGAATAACATGTGCTTTTTTTGCAGTCATTGTTTCTCAACAATCCTGTATAAGGATAAGGATAATTCCTGTCACTTAGCATATGTAAAAGAAGTTAAGTTGAAGAAGATTGGAGAAATGCAATTGCTCAATAGCTGTGTAACTTTTTTTCTTTTTCTTTCTCCCCTCTTTAGATTGTCCCACATGTGGTCAGTTTGGTGCACTCCTTCAAAAGAGATGGCCTGCCTTCCAGCACAGCTTTTTTGATGCAGTTATCTGAGTTGCTACACTGTATGATGTATCATTATTCAGGATTTCCAGAGCTCTATGAACCAATTCTGGATGCTATTAAGGTACAATAGCAATGCAAAACTAGGGGGGAATTTGTTCTTGTTTTGCTTTCTTAAATGTGAAAACTAGAATCCCATAGACCCGATTTCTTTATAACTTCTACTAGGAGAATTAACCACATAATCTAGTGCCAATTCTGTGCTTGAAATATGCCAGAAGAACTGGTCTGAATGTTTCATGCATCATTATATTTGTTCCATGAGATGATTATAGCAGATTTTAAGAAAAGCCTGAAGTCGGGGCCTTTCTTAAAAATCTAATCTAATTTCTTCTGCTGTGTGTAACTAGCAATATATATTTTGCTAGTTTTTTTTTTTTTCTAAGCATTTCATTTCAAACACTAGAAACTCTTCCAAGTTGTCTGTCCTGTTTGATGCAGCAAAATGAAGCCATGGTTATCCAGACCTTGAATTTTATTTTTTTTGTCTTTCAGCTATTTTGCAGATAATATATCTTCTGTTGAGTGTTTGTTTGTTTTGTCTCATTTCATATCTGAGTTTTAGCAAACTTGTGATGTAAATACACCCAGCAATTCTTTATTCTATGTCACTGTTAGGATCCAGCTTCTTATGTAAGTTTGGAGCATTGGTAGCGGTGAAAAGAGAAAGATTTGCTGATGTTTGAGGAGAACTCTGAAAGATGTTAAAACAGAGTTACAGTGTTGAATATACAGCAACATGCTGAATTCTCAAAAAGGTCTCTGAGAGTATGACAAGTGTTAATGGAAAGGAAATAGGGAATTTGGGGTCAAATAAGGAGGAGGAATTATGAAATCCCTAGAAGGTAAGGATTTTCTTTGTGCCTTTTGGAGTTAGTCGAAGAGCAGGAGGAGAGTACGGTCTAGAGCATAGTTTATTTGTCTAGCTCCCACCTCAAAAAAACACAAAGAAGCACTACATCTTGGTACTGCAGTGGGGGTAGTGCATGCCTTTAAAGCATATCGGCCCATGTAACATTCTGTTGTGCTTTTGTTTTCTTTTTAAAGAAATTAATTTAAAATGCATAATGCACATATTTTGAAAATATTCAGATAATACTGCCTGTTTACATGACATGTAACTGCAATATTACTGCTCCGAGACTTAAAAACAGAACCCTATTCATTTTATCCTGAGTATTTTTGACTCCTACGTTTTGATTTGACAGAGAAAGAAGGTCTCTCTAGCAAATGAGAAGATGCTTCAGAGGCTAACGTATGGAATTTGAGGGTCATCTTCTGGTGGCAAAAAGGATTGCATGAATATGCAAACCAAAGGTGGCCACCAACCCCTTATTCCTGTGGTTTGAGAACTGATAGAATCCACCTTGAAGGAGAGCTACTTTGGCCATAGCACATTTCCCTAGCCTTTGACTGGCCAGACATTTGTGCTCTGGGTATTTGTCAAAGGCAATTGTAACATGTACAGATGAGCAGGGACAATGGGAGCCTGAAAGAGAATGTCAGATGGCAGAGCAAGGGAAGATATCAAAGACTGCTGGATGGAAGTACTTTTTATTTGCAGGGGGAAGGAGGAAAAAAAAAAAAAAAAGTACACCAACCTAAGTGTGTTAATGTTTCTCTCATAGGAACTGCCCAAACCCAGTGAAGAGAAGATTAAGTTGATTCTCAGTCAAAGTGCCTGGACTTCTCAATCCAGTTCTTTGCCATCTTGTTTATCTAGACTTTCTGGAAAATCTGAAACTGGGAAGACTGGCCTAATTAATCTAGGAAATACTTGTTACATGAACAGTGTTATTCAGGCACTCTTCATGGCTACAGAGTAAGTCCTTATCACCAGTTGTTTTCATTGTAAATTAGCTATTGCAGTAGTCTTGTGTTTCACAGAATGTAAACATGTCCCGAGTCAGTTGGGTTCCTAGCAAAATTTCAGAGTTTCTTGGCAGATAGTTACTGATTGCTTTATTAGGATCCAGCTCCGTGGAATTGCAATTTTAGTCATAAAAACTAATGATAGCCTTTTAACACTGATTTACTTCAAGTTTGATTTCTTTAGTGTGTAAAGTTTCAGTAGTATGGCTTAATTCTAGGCCCCAGGCAAGTCTTGTCTTTTCTTTTCTTGTTTCCTGCCCTGTCCCCTCCCCCCCCAACTCCCCCTTTCCCTACATGCTCCCTGTGAAGGTTAACAGTGATGCTGCTTTTCTAGCAATCTGGAAACTGATTGAGAGGGAACTTTGTCAGTCTTTAGTCCTTTCTCCTTTAAATGTTTAAAGAAGATGAATGTTTTTGCACTGAGGTGGTTCTTACTGTACTGCAGTTTTGCACTGCTGCATGAGAGCAGAATCCAGGCTTCGAGGGGAAGAGGGTCTTTACCATTTTGCTTTCCACCAAATGGAAGTAATTGTTTTGGAATGATACTGCATTGCTTTTAGAAATCTATTAGGAAACTAATGTCCATCCCTCTTCAGTTTCAGAAGACACGTTTTATCTCTAAATCTGAATGGATGCAATTCACTAATGAGAAAATTACAGCATCTTTTTGCGTTTTTGGCACATACCCAGGTATGTCAGTTCACAGCATCTGTTGTTTTTAAATCTAAATCTATATATCAACACACAGCAGCTATCTTCATGATGCCAAGGAGTAGTTCGAATATTTTAAAATGTTGAAGTGATAGATTTGGAGGGCAGTGAGACGACTTGCAGATGATATTGGTGGACTTAGAGAGTCATTATTTTGCCTGTAGAAATAACATCCTGGTTTTCTGTTGCTCTTGAAAAGGCTGTAGGGGTTTTCTTTGAGAAGCTTAAATGAAAAATCCAAGTCAGACCTTACTCTAGTATGGAAGCTGATGTTATGTAACTTTCTAGGAAAACCTATGACCTTCTGCAGTGATTCCCATTAAATTTTATTGTATTTCTAAAATAAACTTTGTTAAATGAAATGCCAGAATATTTTGCTAAAATTGGAAAGATATTAGGCATGTCTTTTTTGATTAATTCCAGTAAACTCAATGAAAAGGGGATGAGGATGATTCACCTTAAATCAATAATAATGAGATACAGGTGTTTTTCCAAAGCCAGGCAAAAAAATTTAAGCTTGCCTGCAAGAATAGTAACAGCTACTAGGTTTTACATATGCTTTATGTTCATTGCGAATTTAATATTTGCCTGCAGGATCCTTTTATCCTTGTACTTGAAGTGATTACTGCAAAAGTAATAGCTAATACTTGTATTTCTCCTCCTATTTTGAAATAGGAGTTTAAATGTTTGTGTATCTTGTGCCATACAGTTCCTTTAGAAGGTAGTTCAGAGTCCAGCTGACCATATAAAGACAATATAATCATTTTTTAAGTAAAGCTGATGCAGTGTTGCCTGTTTATTCCTCACATGAATAGAGGGAGGCATATGCGCCTAGAATTTTCTTTGAGGCTTCCAGACCACCGTGGTTTACTCCGCGATCTCAGCAGGATTGCTCAGAATATCTCCGGTTCCTGCTAGACAGGTAAAGTTATTGTGATGTTACTGGAAGTGAATTCACCGCCTTAACCACGTGAAATCAAACTTTTAATTAGGAGCAGTCAACTAACAATTCCATTGCATGACTGGGATTCAGGAATTCTAATTATTTTCTGGATGGTCTGTGAATCACTTTTTTTCTTTGTCTGTTTTATGTGTGGTAAAACCTAGATACTTTTCTTCATATAACCCAGAGCGGGTTGTAATGGTAATACTCCATTTCACAAAATTATACTTGGACATTAGTCATGTTAGTCATGGTCTCATTGTGAAATACATGTGGTTCCTGAGAACAATTCAGTCAGGCAGCTGGAATTTCAAGTTGATATAGACACCTATATTTCATATAGGTCAGGTCATGAAGAGACACGTATACATTTTTAAGCAGTTTAATATATAAATGAGTTTAAACAGATAAGATACTGAAAAATATTAGTAGACCACTCAGTTTCAGCCTGCTCAGCATTTTGTTGAGACTTGGTTTAAGCAATATTGCCTCATATAAACTTATTCAGAAGCAGACTATCTCAGTAGTGAAGTAGTGTCCTTCTCATCTAACTGCAGCAACCCCCCCCCCCCTTTTTTTTTTTTCCTCTTGACATAATTTAAATTGCTTGGCTTTAAAATCCTAACCTTTTCCTTTCATAGAATGCTTAAGGTTGGAAGAGACCTCTAGAGATCATCTAGTCCAAACCCTCTGCACACGCAGGGTCACCTAGAGCACGTGGCACAGGACTGCGTCCAAGCGGGTTTTGAAGATCTCCAGAGAAGGAGACTCCACAACCTCTCTGGGCAGCCTGTTCCAGTGCTCTGTCACCCTCACTGTTAAGAAATTTTTCCTTAAGTTCCTATGGAATTTTGGATGTTTCAGTTTCCGGCCATTTCCTCTAGTCCTATCAGTGGCCACCACTGAAAAGAGACCAGCACCGTCCTCTGCACTCCCTCCCTTGAGGTACTTATAGACACTGATTAGATCCCCTCTCAGCCTTCTCTCCTCCAGGCTGAACAGGCCCAGCTCCCTCAGCCTCTCCTCATAGGGCAGATGTTCCAGGCCCCTGATCATCCTTGTAGCCCTGCGCTAGACTCTCTCCAGCAGCTCCACATCCCTCTTGTACTGTGGGGCCCAGAACTGGACACAATACTCCAGATGCGGCCTCACCAGGGCTGAGTAGAGGGGCAGGATCACCTCCCTCAACCTGCTGGAGATGCTCTTCTTAATGCACCCCAGGATCCCATTGGCCTTCTTGGCCACGAGGGCACACTGCTGCCTCATGGTCAACTTGTCCACCATGACACCCAGGTCTTTCTCTGCAGAGCTGCTCTCCAGAAGGTCGGTCCCCAGCCTGTACTGGTGTCTGGGGTTATTCCTCCCCAGGTGCAGGGCCTTGCACTTGGCCTTTGAAATAGTCTGGCACAATACAAGTAGCTGCTTGTTCTCTTAAGAAATCTGACATACAGTACCAGTCATTTGAAGAGCTACTAGTTATTAAGGTAATATATAGGTATATAATGTTTATTGGATGTTTGAAATACTGTTGCTCACAGTATTTTCATTGGGTCCTGTTGCCAATAATGAAGGTTGCACAGAGTGCCTGTGTGCTTTGCCGATGCTCCGTTTTCGCTGGTACTGAGCTACGCGGTTCAAATGGCTTATTCAAACACTAACAGCCCCCCCCTTTTTATGCAAGAGATACTTAGCTGATTAGACATGTCAACTTAAGACTTTTTTTTTCCTAGTTGTACTAAAGTGGTTCAACAGTGTCTGTTTGCAAAATAGTTACAGCTACTCAAGTTTTTTTTTCCCTTCGTCTTCAGGTTGCACGAGGAAGAGAGAACCTTGAGAGCTCTGTCGTCAGCAAAGGCTGCTGAAAGTCTGATGAGTGAAGAGTCCCAGGCACAAGAAACTGTCCATAAAGCCCAGCTGTTTGCTGAAGCACCTTATGCTGGAAGTGAAGAGAGAACGTTGATAGAGAGAATGTTTGGAGGAAAACTCAAAACTAGTATATGCTGCTTAAACTGCAAAAGCACTTCTCAAAAGGAAGAAGCTTTCACAGATCTCTCTCTAGCTTTCTGTCCTCCTGCTTCCTTGGAGAATCTTGGCCCCAAATGCATGGAACATTCTGAAGTGAAGGATGATTATGTGGTGCAAAGTAGTAGCTTAGCATCCAGTGGTGTTGAAGAAGCAACTTTCAGTAACTTGGAAGTAAATGGTGGATGTGACAAAATTATGAATGAAGGAACCATAAAAAATTTTTCTACTGAGCCCAACTCTGGGGATACTGCAAATTCTGAGCTCAACGACATTCAAGACAATAAGGATATATCCCAGAGGCTAGTAGGTAAAAATACTCCATCAGTCACAGACTTACTGAATTACTTCCTGGCACCTGAGATCCTCAGCGGAGATAACAAATATTATTGTGAGAAGTGTGCCTCTCTACAGAATGCTGAGAAAACTATGCAAATCATTGAGGAACCAGAATACCTCATTCTCACCCTTTTGAGATTTTCATATGATCCAAAGTGTCATATAAGGCGCAAAATCTTGGACAATGTGTCTCTGCCACTTGTTTTAGAACTGCCAGTCAAAAGGGCAACATCTTCTCTAGCTGTAGTTTCAGGAGGTTGGTCAGTCAATGTTGAGATTTCTGATTTTGGAGAAAATCTTGCTAAAAAACTGAAGCCCTCAGGTGCTGATGAAGTGACCTGCCCACAGCTGGTGCCCTACATGTTAAGCTCTGTGGTAGTGCACTCTGGTGTCTCCTCTGAAAGTGGACATTACTACTCTTATGCTAGAAATGTGACTGGTTCAGGGCCTTCAGGACTGTGCCAGCAGTCCAAAGCTCTGCCTTTAGTTTCTCCCCAGGATACATTGATGGCAGAAGAGAGTCCTTCTACTGTTGTAGAAAACGATCTAGACGCTGAAATGCCAAAAGAATGGTTTCTGTTCAATGACAGCAGAGTGACATTTACCTCATTTCAGTCGGTCCAGAAAATTACGAGTAGATTTCCAAAGGATACTGCTTATGTTCTGTTTTACAAAAAGCAAAATAACACCTGTGGCTTCAGCACCAATTCAATGAATGGACTCTGGGTAAATGGAGACCCTCCCCTACAAAAAGATCTCATGGATGCAATTACAAAAGATAACAAGCTATATTTGCAGGTAAGATGGAAATAGTATGCGAAGAATGTCCAGAGACAATTGAAAGCAAGAAAAAATGTCCTTTTTAATTCATCTTGTATATTAGTCTTGCAAATGGCAAATTCTGCTTCCCTCTTGGTGTTGCTAGACAGGTTTTGTAGTTAGGTTAACCACAGTTAGATGATAGATGGAAAGCATAAGACAAATATGGTTGAAACTTTGTTCTGTTTTTGGGAAGACTTTTTTTTCAAGTGGAGATGCTCAGATTGGTCCTTTGACCATTGAAAAGCCTGTCCCACGTAGAACTGTGAACTGCTTGTGTTGTCTTTCATTACATTCTTAAATTACACGGAAGTAGCTGGTGTATATTAAATACTTAACAGCATTTTTGGCAGCCTGTTTTAACTTGTGACAATTTATTGTAAAACTATGTTAGAATCACCGAAATGTAAGACCAGATGCTAGTCAACTCTTCCTTCCCTGCCCATGCTGTGTTCCTCCTTGGACCAGTGCTGCCAGACTTGGTGCTTCGTGAAAATACTGCTGCTTACCGAGCTGTAGTCATGTATTGTTGATACTAAGGGTATTGCTCTCTTCCTTAAAACATGGTTTGTTTTGAGCCTTGCTGCTATGTTCAGACGGTGAAGTTGTGTTTTACTGAATGTTCTTCTGATGAGCTAAGCTGTTCCTGTAAGAGTTTCACAGAACTTAGGCATACTCAAATTAGAAAAGGTAGAGCTAAGGCCAAATTCAAAAACAGCAATTCTCACTGTGAAAATTCATTATGATAGCTTCAGATATTTTACAAACAGAGCGCTGTGTGTTTAAATTGCAACTTGCTTTCTGCTATTTTCAGATTTTGCAGTTACAGCTTTTACATCCTAACCATTTTTTTTTTTTTTTAAATATATGCCGGCTCTCTCCTCTGTATCTATGTACAGGATAATATAAACCATGGAATCTTTAATAGCAGTCTCAAGTAACTGTAATATTTTCCGGTGAGAAATTCTGTGACTTCCATTAACATGTGAAAACTTTGTCAAGTTAAAAACTTAAAGCCAACGATGTGTTACTGAGCAGTTGAATGATAAAAGAAAACTAATTTTAAGTGTGTGAAATGGAGAAAAATGGTACCACAACTTCTGTGCTACTGTGAGCTTTTGTAATATGTAGAGCCATACACTGAACAGAGGAGCAGTGTTACACATTCAGGATACAAAGCTTAGTAACTACTCCTGTTTGTCCATTTTCCTGCTCATTCCTGTTCTTGTATTCACATACACTAATGTAGTTAGCAGGATAGGTGAGTGCCTACCAGCCAAGTGTTATTAGCTTTATGCTGCGTGCTGCCTTATTGGGATCCTGAGAAAATGATCAGCAGCTCAGTAGAGTTATTCCAAAATATGGTTTGCTAAGCTAACTTTTTCAAGACCATTTGGAGTCAATTCTTGGAATACTCAATCAGTAGAAAGTTAATTCTGTCAGCTTCCCTGAATTTTGCTGTACACCTAAAAAACAAAGTTAATATGAGCTAAAAAAAACCAGAGTCTGTACCATAAATATACTTTAAAAAGCAATGACAACTTGATGATCTCCCAAACTAAAACAAAGCCTAATTAGTAGTTCCCTTGAAAGCCTTTCCCTTACAGTTTAAAAACAAAATAAAAAACCATGAGCAAACTTAATCTGCTTAAAGAGGAAAAAAAAAAAAAAAACTATTCTCTAAGCAGGTTATTCTTACCTACCATAGTTTGTGGGGTTTTTTTTTGTTTTTTTTTTTTTTTGGATTCTTCGATGTTGATCTCTTTTGCATTGCCCTACTGCTGTGATTCTGTCATTATCTCAAATGAGACTGTTTAGAAATGTTCGATCAATCCCCTTTCTACCATTATTTCTAATCCTTTGTTTCAGTGAATGTTATTCATACTTTGAAAGCTCATGTATTTATCTAAACTAGTGTTTTCTCACTTAAGATGATATCTTTCTGTCCCGAGAAAGCCTTTGCTTTTTAAAAGCAATGTTTAAAACAAAATCTAGTTAATTGCTTTTCTGGCTATGATTTTAAGACTTGCATTTAATATGGAGTTATCTGCAAACTTATTCCTGACATTGATTTTATTTTCTAATACAGCTTTTTAGGTTAAAAACTCAACTGTTGAGGATGAAAGGGCCTAAGGTTGCCTTTTCCTAAAGAAATGAAGCTTGTGCAGATCTACTATGTCTGTCTGTCTTGCTCTATCTTCTCTCCTTTAACTTCTGAACTGGTTGGCCAATTTGAGACAGGGGTATTAAAGCCAATAAATTACCATGAGGCTTGTAAAATGCCTTAGCTAGAGAAGAAAAATGGTGTGCAATATCCCCATGAGGGGAAACGGTAGTGCTTTTTTCCCTGTTGGACATGTGAGGAGCTCACTGGAAGATAGAAGTTGTCAGGAGGAGGCTCTGCTGCTTCCTTGTTTCTATTACAGGCAGGTAGTTTTTGTAGAACTAATTCTGTTTTTATGGGGGGGTTGTTTGTTTTTTGGGGTTTTTTTATATATATTTGAGACTTTCTGAGCCCTCCTAGCATTAAAACACAATTAGCACAGCATTTAGCGAATAGAAGTCAACTGTTTCTAGCCCCTGGGAGACTTTTTTAATTGTCTGTGTCCTTCAATGGCAGGAGCAAGAGCTGAGCGCTCGGACGCAGGCGCTTCAGGCCGCCTCGGCGTCCTGCTCCTTCCGACCCAACGGCTTCGACGACAACGACCCGCCGGGCAGCTGCGGCCCTGCAGGCGGCGGCGGCGGCGGCAGCGGCTTCAGCACCGTCGGCAGGTTGGTCTTTTGACGCTGAAGACGCCCTGGAATACACTGGTTCCCAAGCAGCTTGCTGCTGCAGAGGACAATTAAAATCTTGAACTTTGTCAAATATTGTACCATGTTTTGAGACTTGATCCTTGTTCTATAAGAAATGTTGGGCTTTGGGGATCTTTTGTTTTGTTTTATTTGAAATAAATAAGCGCATCATGGAGAGAAAAAAAAAAAAAAACTACCTCTTAAAAATTCACTTGTTTTTACAAGTAAGATATGCTTGCCCAAAAGAGAGAAATGAAGATTTTTAAGTAGTTTCTAATGACACTGCATTAAGCTAAACAAATGCACTTACCATCAGTTTGTATCATCCCTATCCACTGAATGAAGAAAGCTCATTTTTTGCTCTGACAGTGTTTTATGTGGAGATCCTTTCAGGTGGGCTGAAATGACATATATAGTCTCCATTTAAAAATCCGGGACCTTTAAGGGTTTCCAGAGATGATGCAATCTTATAATGAAGGCAATAACTTCAAATGTGACATGAAACTACTTTCCATAATAAAAAAGAAAAATTAAATTCAATATATTTCCAGTATAAATATAAAGAAGAAAAAAATAGTTTGTAAATGTATGCTTTTCCAAAAAAAAGGCATGTTCTGTAGGAGCAGTGTTTCTAAATATAAATTGTTGACTTTGTAGCATTTTAATTGTTTTGAGGATTTTAAAATGATTTCAGGGAGTACATCTGCTGTGTATTGAAAGGAAGAGATTCTGTATGTGCCTTGCAGTACTGTAATATAAACTTTTTGAGGCTGCAGAGAGGGGGGGAAATTGTTAGTAATCAGTTTTGTGTTGTCAGTATTAGAAATGAATACATTTTTGGGAAGCTAGTATATTGCTGGAAGTCAAATCTGGCAGTTACAAATACAGTAAGCTTGTCCATTATTTTTGATTCAAATAAATATAACCAGTGAGCTACAATCTTCCTGGCTTCCACTGCTGAGAAAAAGCTGGTCATGGGTGCTGAGCCGGATTTGTGTGAGGACAGAGAGGCTCCCTGCATTCCTTCTAGCCGAGGATCTCGGCTTGCTGAGAGTCCTTGGAAGTTCTTGGGTCAAATCCTCCTTCGAGCCCAGCAACCTCAGCCCCACACTGCTCAGAGGCCGTCGGGTTTTGCTCCTGGTGAGAAATCTCTGGCGAGTTCAGCTTTTAACTGTCTCGGGAAGGTCAAGGTCATCTCGTCTATGGAGCAATGTTTGCATGTTCATTGGGCCGACAGAGGTTTTAATCCTGGCAAAAATAGAAACGTGATGTTTTGGATGTGCAATGATGATAACAGAAGTAAAGGAGTTACACTGTTGAATCTGGTGATTAATTTTTAACTTGAATTAACTTCTAATGAAGTGTAAGTTTATTTAAAGTATTCTTACAAAGTTCTCTGCTGTTTTGCTGTGTTTTTTTACTTTAAATCTGCTAAGTGGCAAAGTGCATCCTTACAAAGCATGCAAACTTTGCAGGTGATAGTTTCCCTGTGCAAAGTAGAGAGATTTCCCAGAAGAATCATGTAAAAGCAAAAACAAGCTGAGAAAATGTGACCTTGTTTCTATGGTATCAAATATGTGACTTGTAGTCTGACAAGTAATTTGGCTTTAGAACCGTTTTAATATTAGTACTGCAACTGTGTTACTTGGTTTTGCTATATGTTCAGACCTTACTGCTCCAGGAAGTTAGAATGGCTTTTTTTTTTTTTTTTTTTTTTTTTTTTTTTTTATTTTTTTTTTTTTTTTTTTTTTTTTTTTGTTAAATTAGTTTTCATTCTTTTCAATTACTTCCCAAGTTTGTTCTGCCAGTTCATAGTTCCTTGGCCTTGACCTGCTTTCATTGCCTTCTCAGTTCTAGGTGTCTAAATCAGATGTTCACCTGTGGAAATGCGGAGTGCTGTGGCACTAACAGGAAAAACAACCTCATTTCATTTGCTTGGGTGAGGTCTGTTTTGAAAGTTCACCTTGCCTTGAGATTCTCTAACTTTCAGAATAATACTTTTTTTATTTGCTCTTGGGTTTCTCAACCAGCTAGCGCTGTTTTTAAAATGTCTCGATGGCAAGTTTTATTTGCCTCTCTCCCCAAGTTATGGGAAGGACCCAGCAAAAAGCTATCTACTTTTTGCATTATAATGGGAGTTTTTCTTTCTCACTTTAGTGTTCATTTTTTTAAACACCAGTAAATAGAAGCAGTAGGAACTGTTTTTACTCCATATGAAATCACATTCTTGTTAAGGTCAGTTTTGTTTTGTTTTTCTGTTTTCACAGTAAAAATACAAATTATGTAGCTTGCTTAAAAATAGCTTGGGACATGAGCTTGTATACCTCTCCTATTATATCTATTTCGTGAGCTTTTAGAAAGCTTTCTTCACCCTTGTTTGCTTGTTCTAAATTAGGTGTTAAATGTGGAAATTTTATATCAGAGTAACGCCAAATGGTTGGATCTGCTTGAGTGTAAAATTAAGGTATGTCTCAGCTTGAAAATAGCTTGGTTTTTTTTCCCCTGGGTGACTTCTATTGACCCAGTTATTTTTGAGTCTTGCAAATAGATTTTAGAAGTCAAAATAAATATTTGCAAGTCTGCCAGCCAACTTAACCATCCCGAAGGGATTAACGCCTGAGGGGGAAGTGTTTGCTGAAGCCAGGGCAAGCGGAGGAGCAGCAGCCACCCGCGGGATGCACGGGGCACTTCCCTGGATCCTGCAGCCGCCGCGCTGGCTGCTCCAGCACTGCCGCCCGGTAGCGAAGGAGGGCCGTGCACAAGGGCTGCTGGAGTTCGGGGCACCCGGGACAGGGTGAGGAAAGCTTTGCTGGACCTTTCTGGCTCTATTCTCATCCAGCTTCAATTAGCAGAAAGATACCAAATACCCAATGCTTTTTTGAAGCTTCTGGGTTTTTTTTTTTCTGTATTATTTCATGAAGATAAGCCATTGTACCAAACTTAAGGGTGATATGTTCCTTAAAATCACATTTCCTTTTAACAAGACATGCCCTGTTTTGATCTTTGTTTCAGTTGTCTGTGGGGTTCTATTAACTTTTTTCCATGTAATTGATTTTATACTTTTTTTTTTTAAATATGGAGCATTGAAGGAAACTGGTCTGACTGCCACCCACTTAACAAGGATAACGGTAGCTACAAGCCCATTTATTGGGCTTAGTGAAAGAAAGGGCTTATGTGGATAATGAAAATAATCCCCAGTATAATTATAACTTCTGGCCAGCTCTTATTTATTCCTTTTTCTTCCCTACCATGTAAAGTTCATGTTTATCTTCTGTATTCTCTGAAAGTTTAATTTTATGATTAAGCCTTTTTCACTCCCTAGTAGTGAGATTATTTATAGAACAAGAATGTTATTTTGGTTCACAAATGATCAGTGAAGAGCAGAAGCATACTGTGAGCTAAGAGTAATGTTAACACAGAAGTGTTCGATTTCTATCAGAAATTAAGTTTCTAATTGCTAGAATTGCCTAACCTCGTGTCAGCCTTCTAGGTAGAGACCTGCTTTGAAGGAAGAGCCGAGGGCATCTGCAAAAGAAATTAGATGGAAAGTGGTGCCTGAGTAGGCACCAACTAGGTAAACCAGAGGTCCCTTCCAGTCCCCTCCTAGACTTGTGCTCCACTGTTGGACTTCCCATCCTGACACATAAGCAATTTTTGTTTTTAAGGCTTCGAGATTTGTGTTCCCTTCACGGGTGCTTTTCTAAACCATGGCATAACGCCGGCGAAGGTTGACTGCTAAATGGTGGGAGTTCTTGGTCTGGTTTAGTGGAGTGAGGCAGAGAAAAGATCAAGCTGTGGAGAGTGGAAACCAGGCAGAGCTGTGATCAGAAATACTGTGTCATGTTCCTAACATGGTGGTGCTTAGCCTGGTAACAAACTGCAGAGGGATGCAAGGGATTGTGGCACTTGATAGCCTGCACAGGTTGCAATCACACCTGAATTACTGGGCTTTTCTCTGGGTGAAACACAATCTATCATAAATGAAGCCAGTGAAAAATATTTTGAAAACTTTCATGTTCTTTACAGCCAAACATCACAGGTTCACCTAAACCTCAATTCATAGCTTGAGTGATACAAACTTAAATCACACAAGTCGCAGGTCAAGGACCTAAAAACATCTAAGCTGTTTGTGGATTTTATACCAAATTCTATGTGAATTTCAAAACCAGCAAGTACCCCAGTTTCTGCAGGCAGTTTTTAGAGACTTGAGCCTGGAGCTTGAGCTCTGCTTGTGATCAGAATGCCATCTGCACTGCGCAGTGTAGTTCTAATTTCTTGCATATGGCTTTTGTTTACTTTTTTTAATGCACACACAGAGACACACCTCTGTTCACGGTGAGTCTTGCTTTTGCTTGAATGGCAGTTTCAAGATCAAAGGGGAAACCAGCTAAGTTAGAGGTAGCGCGCGGGGCCCTGCGCGGCGCGGGCTGGGGGGCAGCAGCAAGTCTCATGTGGGGCAGCACCTGCTGCCGGGGCCCCCCTCCTGCTGGGCTCGGCCGTGGGCCAGCGCCAGCCCCAGGGCTGAGCTGCTCTCGGGGCCGCTGCCGCACGGCAGCCCCCTGCAGAAGGCCAAGAGTGCCAGGTGTGGGGGCTTCCGAGGGTGATTTCACCTATATCCACCCCAAAACTGTGCCTTCGGTGTGACTGCACTCGCCGTGTTTTGCCACCAGTGCTTCGCTTTCAAACTCCTGTCCTTTGGACACTTGGATTGTATACGGGCTGGCTTAGGAACTAGGGCCACAATGAGCATGCTGGAAATAACGCTGCTGAGGAGGGTACTCCAGATTTCAAGTTTAAAAAATGAGTTCAGCCAAGGGGATACATGCCTGGGCTAGCAGCTGTAGTATCACAGGGCATCCTCGAGGCAGCAGACGTGCAAGCTATTTTCATTTGATATAAAAAGCCTCTTAATTGGTCCGTTCATAGTGGTTGTTTTTCTATTTCATGAACATAGCCTATTGCATTTAAGAGACCGTACTGCTTGACCGTGTTTTCAATCTGTTTTTATTCTGGAGTCTTACAAAATTTAATGACAGAAGTGCTGTTAACTTTGCTACACCATGTTTTCCTACAACATGCATTAAATGATGTAAAAAGAGCTGTCAGAAGTGTGGTTTGCAGAGCTCCAGAGTGGTTCCAGCTGTGAGGGGAGGATGTAGCCCTCGCCGGGCACAGCGCTCTGCTAGTGCTTGGCTTGAAGGGCTGGTATCACTTTGCAGCTGACCTGTCCCTTCTCAAGTGTTTGCTGAAGAATTAAAACCTTCAGTGCTTGACTGCTTAAAACAATGTATTGAACTTTCTTGATGTGTTTTTCATGATTTTTTTTTTCCTATGGAATTGCTGTTGTAAGACCTTTATCAAACTGCAACTGAAACAAGTTCAGTCATAGCTGAATCCTAGACGAGCGCAGGGCCCTCATGCTGTAGAGCATCCTGGTTTGTAGCCTTAGAGGAGGTGAGTCTGTTAAGTTCAGGGGGTGGGAGGGTTATGTCTGGTTGATATGTGTGTTTTTTGGTTTTTTTTTTTTTTTTTGGTTTGTTGGCTTTGTTAAGTGTCGGCCAGAGTTGTTCACTGCTTCAAGAATGTTACTTAAATCTGCAAAAAAGAGCAAGTGATCTTCAACTTACAAGTTAATAAAGAATGTCATTGCTGGATAAAATGAGGCAGTCCCCAATCAAAATGGGAGCGAATAAGCATTCATCATCATCATCATCATATTATGGTACACAAACGTTCGGGTCTCCTGTAGGAAGAGCAAGGTTCCTGGAGACTGTTTTCAATTTTTTTTTTTTTTTTTCCAAGCTTCCTCAGACTGCAAGATGAGAAAAGCCTTTCTTTGAGGGAAGAGAGGGGTGGAAAGTGCAAGAATATTTAGGAAACTCAAAGCAATTAACAGGGCAGCTAATAAACTCTAAATTACTCCTGGGTGGTGAATTGTGTGGGAGAGGAGGGGAAGGTTTGGGCTGCCCTCAGAAGGGGCATTCTGAGGCTGAGTCGCTGCTGCTGGCTGCTCCCTCCTCCCCGGGCCTTGGCAGCCGCCAGGAGGGCTCTGGCCGTGTGGGGCCGGGGCCTGGACAAGGACAAGGACGAGCCCACGTGCGGGGCCTCCTCCGGAGAGCCCAGGGGTGACTCCTGACCCGAGCGCTCCCGCTGCACTTGAACCCCACCTGCTAACTGCCCGGGGAGAGCACAGAGTGAGCTTTAGTGTAACTGAGGGCCTAGCCATTCATATTTATTTATTTATTTATTTTATTTTTCTAAATAAATGCTTTGGCCTCAGAAGCAGCTGAATGGTGGTTGTGCCGACAAATCCCAGGGCTGCCAGAGGCGCTTCCTCTTGAGGAGGCCGTGAAGGAAGCGGCCGCACAGGATTCCTCAGGGAGAGGAACGGGCTGCAGCGTGAGCAGCAGCCGCGTGGACGGTCTCGTGGGACAGGGTTTGTCTGCTGTGTCCTGCAGCTGGGCACTGAGGGGAATAACAACGTGTGCGAGGATCATCATGGGAGTGAGAGGAAGTAGTAGGAGCAGTGCAGGCCGCAAATTCCAGATGAACATGAAGCGAGGAAGTTTGTAGCTGTTCGTGAGAGGAGGCCACTCTGAAACCTGCGATGAGCTCATGTGCACCTTAGCTGGTCCCCGTTGGGTGCCAGGGATGTGCTGAGCTGAGAGACCAGCGTGAGTCACAGAGTAGAAATAGCTGCTATTTCCCACCCCTAGCTCCTATCCTGGATGTAAATGCTCGGGTATGGAGAGGAGCTAGCTGGAAAAAGAGAACAACCAGAGGACTTGAGAGAAGGGACAGGAGAAGCTGGAAATAAATGTGAGCAGGCGCTTCCGAGCATACAGGTATGCAAAACTGCCTTTGGAAAGTGAGAATGTTTAAGCAAAGCTTCACCAACTACAGATGTTATGTCTACACAAAGGAAAAAACATATGGAGAAATAAGTTTCAAGGTACCTGTGACCTATTCGTGTTTTCATTATTACTTGGGCTAAACTAATGCCCACCTTTCTGTTTATGAGCACCCTATTGAAGCAAATTTATGTTTGGACAGAAGTAAATATTTTGGGGTTTGTCTTTTTTTTACTTGGAATAATTACTGTTGGAAATAGCCTTATTTAATTTTCTAAATAATTGTCTTCCAAATTGTCTAACCAAATTTTACATTCCTCCCCACCTCCCTCACCTTTTTTGGCGAAATGCAGACTGTGTGTTGCACTCTCAGTATGTTTGTGTATGTACATAAAACAAAAGTTACTGCCCTATGATGCAGTAGGTATCCTGAAGACAGAGAAGAAAGGTTGACATGCGGTGAATGAAAGAATGGAGGGAGGCGATTAAAATGAGGCCAGGTGCCATCTCCCTTGAAACTTCCTGGCCCCAGGTATCTTCAGGGAAGATGATGTTCTCCTTGAGCTCACCAGGGCCCAGCATGATGATTCACTTTGCTCCTGCTTTAAACAGCCTTCATGAGGAATTGGAGGCCGGGTGCAGCCAGACACTTGCTGCGTAGGCAAAGTTGCAGTATCACCAAGCAGGGAAAACAGTGAGTGGCAGTGTTCTCAGCAATCCTGTGTTTAGGAGTGTTTTTCACCAACTCTCCCCTTCCCATTGCCTCTTCTGCTCTGTCCATCTGCCAGCTCTTTATGCTACTCCCACCTAAACCAATCCGGTGGCATAGATAACCTTCATACTCAAGAAATGTTTTCTGCTACATCTTCGCTGTTCTGTAGTATCTTTGCACCAAGTGCCTTGCAGCTGCCTTGTTTGCTCTGTCACGAAGCTCTTCAGGATACAGACTCTGAGTCTCCTACTCTGCGTGCCTGTTAGGACAGGGCTGTACATAATGGTTTTCCATTCTTGGTTAGCTTTTGAATACTACTGTAATAGGCTTGATTAGTTCGTGAATGCAGCTAAAACATGGGATAACAAAAACAAAATTAAAAACTAAATGCGAGCTATTGCACCTATGTAATTTTGGCGTGGCTTCGCCTCTTGGCAGGGAACTGCACTCTGAACAAGTTCTCACACAGGCCAATCACTCCTCATTTTCATGCAGCGGCTCGTGGTTGCGGGCGCCCAGGTAAGTGTTCTGCACTGGGCTCCAGGTGATGCTGAAGCGTGGGCAGT
The DNA here is from genome assembly GCF_000705375.1 of Tinamus guttatus. Next base: position 343,767 of record NW_010589854.1, read on the forward strand.
GCTGCCACCCCGCGCGTGCTGGGGCGCTGGTGGCTCCGGGCTTGCTGGAGGGTGGCGAGTTGTGGCCCTCCTCAGGTAGAGGGTGTGGGGGTAACAACGGGGTCAATCCCCTCTTGTTCTAGAGGAAAGTCCTAGCGAGCTAAGCGACACCCTCAGCATCCTGCTCTGATTGCCAAGTAGGAGCTTGCTCCCTATTAGCAGGGTATAAAATGAGGGAGGCGGAAGATTATTATGACTTCTAAATGCACCAGTACTTTTCAGGACCAGATTTATGTCAAATGCAAAATCTCTGAAATTGAATTTAACAGTTATTAGCTGCAAATTAGTTTGTGAAAGTAGCACATAGCAGTGTGTGTGTGTGTGTGTGCGTGAAGAACAGGAAGAAATACTTCAAACTACCCTGCTTGAAATGTTTCGGTAGTCTTGACTGTTTTTTCTCTTCATTGGCCTAGTTTGGATCTCAGAGTTACAACTTCAGCTATTTCATTTTCAAGGAGTTCTGTACTTATCTCAAACTAAGCTTTACGTTGCATTGAGTAGCACAAACTCTCATAAAAGGAGTCCAAGTCATATAATATAGATGCATATATTTTTACATTGCCAAGTCCCTGATGTGTTTACATGCGTTTTGCTGTAATTATGACTTTATCCAGTAGAGAGCACTAATGACACTGCTATCTTGCAGATAATTTTCCCATCAAAGTTTCCAGTATTGTCTTATAATTCTGTGCTGTGCAACATTTAGGTTGCATTTTGGACTTTATTTTTTGTAAGTCAGTGCATGGCTGAAACTCCACTAAGTAGAGTGGCGAACAGGAGAACGCAAGAGCCTACAGGAACTGCTGAGCGAGTATTTGCCCACAGTTTGGAGGGGCAGCAATAATTAAGTGTTTTCTTTATCTCCATGAAAGAGCTAATTAATTTAATTTCTGATGTTAATTTCCAAGTTGATCAGCATTCCTCTGAGTGGCTCAAGACCTACTGGGTCAGGATAAAAGATTGCTTGCTGATAAAACAAGTGTCTTGATGATACTAGTGACCTCCTCAGGAATTTTAAGATTATTCTTGCCTCTTGGTAGGTGAGCAGGATCTCATCTGTTGATGTTTCAGCAAGACTTCTGTAGGGCAATTTTTTGGTGTCTGCCTTTGCTTCAGAGGAAGGACAGCTCTTCTGGACATGAGATGATTTACTGAAGTTGAAATTTAGAGGCTTCATGGCCTTTTCTTTACTCAGTCTCTGAGAAAATTAAATGGAACGAGACCCATAATAACAGTTTCAAAATAACTTTAGAAGAATATTGTAAATTCACATAATAAGTGAAACAGTTCTTACCGAGCTGTCCAGTGTCCAACCGAGCTGGCTTGTAATACCTCAGTGACGTGTTAGCTATTTCTGGAGGATGGGGGTGGTCCTGTAGGAGGAAGAAGGTATTTTAACCCCCTGCTTAGGGTGACAGAGAAATTGTAATAATGTGACTAATTTGAATGTTCCTAAACTTATGGGTAATCTGAAAAAAAAAAAAACTGAGAAGCATAAATTACAGCAATTCATCCCAGTCTTGCATGACTGTAAGACTAATAACTGTCTAGGGGCAGTATCTTTAACTGTTACATTTTTTGTAAGGATTTAAAGGCAAAAGCAACAGTCACACTGAGAAGCTCAGCATGAGCACAGTGTTACTGCTAGGCTTGTCATATTAGATAATGTTTGGTTTGAATTTGGTTTATGGGATCACAGTGTTATCTCTGACATCCTCACAGCTCCCAGTTTTTATCCTTGCTGGTTAACTTGTAATGGAAATGATTCCGTTCAGCACATAGAGGGAAAAAGATCCAAGTGCAGGTGAAATACTCTGACAGTCAGAGCTAACATGCGTTTTATTACTCAGCTGGGAAAAATACTTGGTTAAAAGATCTCAATTTATTTGAAGTCCTTAATTAATAACGAGCCATTTCTAACTAAAAGTAGTATAGTGCTCTCTGGAAGTGATCAGCCAGGATGTTTCATTCCACTACACTGTTCAAAATAGATAATGATGTGACCTACATTATAAAACCTCTCATCTTTCCATGTTTAAAATGGAATCTGGTCAATCTCGTATGGAAAATGCTTGCACAGGCAAATATTTGTTTATGGGTTAGAAGGATTTTTTTTTAAGTGTTATGTTTTTTTTAAGTGACTAATCTTATTTTAAGAGTAGTGATAGATATTGCTAAGAGACACATTCATTCTAGGCATTTGTTTTTGATAATATGAATGCAGTTAATTCATGCAGCTATCACACCAGTTAATTCTTTTTTGCTTTTAACTGCATTTATCAGTTGGGGTCTAAAACCTTCCATCTGGTAACAATCCGCATTAAAATACTGGTCTGCCTGAAATGAATGGGAGCCTTGCCATTTACTGGGTAAGCTGAGGATTTTCGCCGTCTTCATCCTGCGCGCCCCGTGCCACGCAGGCTGCGGCAGATGCATAAATCAGACCGCAGGAGGTAGGGTGAGCATTTGCACAGCACATGTGAGGGAGCTCAACTTGCCATTTCCAGCCATCCCTCCTAGAGCAAGTGGAAAAAAGGGAGGCCAAATTTTGGCTGTGATTCTGTTCACTTGGGCTGTCTGGCTTGAGGCGGATCTGGGGCGGATTTATGAGTTGTGAGTGAGGTGGCCGAGGCCGTGCCTTGCTCCTTGCGATGCTGGCGTGGGCTCTGCCCTCACAGGGTCACCCCGCGACAAGGACACACGGCCCCGCGCACAGCCGCTATCAGGCACTTGGCTGCTTTCATTTCTCAAGAGAAGTGTTCACCTAAAGACACAAACCAAGCCTAGTGTTTGCTGAGTAGCTTAAAAGAACAGTAGCAGGCAGCCCCCAACCCCCTGTCACTTACCAGCGTTTCACCCTACCACTTGCAAAATACCTTTTGCACTTCACTAGGTCAATAACCTTGTGTGTGTGTTTGTGGTGGTGGTGGGGGGAAATCAAGGCCCCGATTTACAGTGAAGATAAAACAAGAACAAATAACTAGCATATCTGAGCCAGAACCCACTGTGGGAGGAAGCCTCTCAGTTATGTCTAGCGCTAGCCAACTCCAGCTGAGCCTGGTATTTTCCCACTGCCTTGTTTTTACAGATAGCTTCCATTAAACAGCAACAGAAATCTTTGCAAGGGTGATAGAGATTAGCACTCTTTCTAATTGAGTTAAGAAGTGTTAAGTGATTTCTACAGCCACTGAAGAATGTGTAGGCTACAGGATAAAGAAACCAGGCTCTATGATAAAGGAACCTCATGATCTTATCTTTATGGTTTTCTAAAGCAGTTGACGAGCAAGCATATTTTATCTCATGTTCAAATATAAAATAATCTCTTTCCTATTTTAAATCTCTTTTGGAAAGAAGCAGCAAAGGTGGGAGGAGAACTCCCTCCTCATTAGTGCTAATTACTAAAATGCCCAGTTTGCATATGTAGTCCCAGTTCACGTATGTAATCAAAGACTAAACTGTACAGGGTTTTCTGTCCCAAAACATGGAATAAATTGTTATTAGCCATAACAGTAATGAAACAAAATGGTCACAGGTGAATGGGAGAGTGTCTTTTCTTCCTCCTGTTTCACACAAGAAGGCTAGTGCATGATGAAAACGACTTACAGGTGCTGCTTATCTGGGAACTCCTGAAATAACAGCAGCAGGCAAAGGCTGAGCTGGGTTTCTGGCTGGAAGAGTGTGCTGGGGAGGATGTGTCTCCTATGTAATGTCCCCCACTGTCCAGAGATGCCGTCAGCGTTCAGACCCTGTGGACCCCCACAGCTCTTTGAGTGCCGAAGAGCCCCAGTAATAAATGTTACCATCTGCTTCTGCTTAGCAGTTTGTCTCATCCTGTTCACCACTTGAGAGAGCCAGGACTGAACCAAGATCCCATCTCGAAAAGCCTCATCTGGACCAAAGCTGCTGCAGCCTGTCTGGTAGCAACCCCGGCAGCTGTAAGATCCTAGCACTGAGGTCCCACATGCTGACTAGGTTCCCTCTGCATCTAGGGACTATGTCTCCCTATTTTGTGCCCTCTGCAGGGTTAGTCCCAGCAGGCTGAAGCGGGGTTTGTTCTTCTATGGCTTTCTGCAGTGACTGCCTTTCACTGTGGCCCCAGAGCTACACAATAAACACAGAAAACTTGCCTATAGGAGCCAAAAAAAAGATATAGGAGTTGTGTGTTCAACTTTGTATCAGAAGAGGTAAAAATGCCCATTGGTCTCTGAACACTTGGCACTAAGTGCTAAACTCTTCCAGTGAGCTTTCGTCAGTTGCCCTGCTCCTGTTTCCCTCTCCTCCAGCCTAATCACACAAGTAATTCTTGCCTACCCGCTGTAAGAAGGGAAGGTGAATGATGGTGTCATTTTTAGCTCTTGCAAGGCGCTCAGAGACTGTGGTGGTTGCCAAATAGAAACCTAAGCAAAGAAACACCTGCAAAACTTGGTCATGCCTCATTTGTGAATTCTCTAGGAAGATTAAACATGTGGGAATAAAACCTATACTGTATCATCTCTTTCCTTAGCCTGGTTCATATTTGATTAATGCAGAGATGGGAGGGTGGTAAGATGAGCCGGTTGGTTCAGCTTAATAAGTAGTTTTCAGTTTGGGGCTAAAATATGTAATTTATGTAGAAGGTTTAGGTTTATCTGAGCGTCTCATGATCTCTTTGTTTCCTCTCTTTGTAAACTGCAGAGCAGAGGCCACGTGTACTGCGGTGCCCCTTCAATATAGCTTTATGCATACTTTCTAGTACATTTTAATTGTCCGTATATAGAATCATGTAATGACATAATCAGCACCAAAAGACAGTTCACAACTGTGTAGAAACTTCTAAAGCTGAAACTCGTATGTATTTTTCCAAACAAAAACGGCCCCTCGAGTTAGCATGCCAGTACTTGTATTAAGTTTTCTAAATTCCACAGTGTATCTTTCAGTCTGTTTCTCACCCCCCTCTCTCCTTGAAACTATGTCCAATAGTCTGTAGAAACCATTTGTTCTTGGGGTTTATCTTTACTCTGTCTCTATCTCAGTCACATTCTCAGAAATAAATGCCAAGGAGTGGGGTCTGCACGCTGAGCGAGACCCAGTTCTGCTTCGCAGACAAGACATAGGCTTGTCATCATGTCAGAAACATATTTAATTCTTGTGATAAAAAGCATCTTGAAGGTGGCACAAGTAGCACATAATTGTTTTTAAAATGTCTAATGGGCACCAGACGTAATGCAACATCTCTTTCTGCAGATCGGTGTTGATCAGCTCGGAGAAGACGTGGAGAGTAACTTGTGTGTTGGAACGAGACTAACTGAAATTAAAAATCAGACTAATTGATAGTGATAATGGTTCCTAAGACCACAAATGTGCTCTAGTTTTAAGATAATGTTTCTGATACAGCACGAGCCAAAATTGCATCTACCAGAAGGGAGAGATACCATCCTCTCTGCTTACCTTGAACTGGCTTTGGCATTCATCTCACTGCATTTAGAGTCAATTTAAAGCACTAAAAGAATAGTGCCTTTATAGTCTGGCTGGATATTCCCACAGATATTTTGGCTTTCTTTCAAAACAAGTGTTTTTTTTTTTTTTTATTCTAAGTTCTGCTGGGATAGTAAATGGAATCAACCTATTTTGCAAGTGGAGGGGGTGACCTGCACAGCTGGTGCAGGGAACAGGGCTGGATAAGAGGCTGTTGCAGAAGGCGAGAGGGCAAGCTTCCCTTTCTAGAAGGGCTGGCATTTTAATTTGCCTCAGTTTTATCGTGATGCTGGGCATTACACTTGCTTTTCCATGTATTATAGCCATTCCTTTCAGAAGGCCAAAGGAGTGGGTGAAAGAGCGGAGAGGTGTCCTGCCTGCTAGATGAAGGATATAAAACTCTGCTAATTAATTCACTCAGGAGATAGATTTATCTCCATCTTATACTAATGTGTGAGGAGATGTTACAACTTGCATTAGCAGACAGAAGGCACCATAATAATAACATTAAAAAAGGAACTGGCCTGCTCCTGATTTATTAATGTCACTAGTGGAATCTGAACTGATTTATCATGATGAAACTTTATCATGCTTAGTACTTCTACACAAATAGCCCATAAATCATTCATCAATTACATCTTATTGGAAGTTGTATTTTGCTTTGCTTTGTTTCATTTTTCTCAACCCCCTATAGGCCTAGAAAATTGTTTTGATCTCTGTTGACATGTAATAAAGCTTTTTCTCGCGCCTCTGCTTGCCATGTTTTGATTTTTATTTATTTTTTTAAGGCGTAAGGCTATAGCAGGCTGTGTATAGTAAGTATAGTAAGGCTGTGCAGGCAGCAGTGCTCGTCTGAAAGGCGAAACGCCCGCGATGCTCCAGCGAGCAGGAGGAGGAGAGCGCGGGCCGGCCCTGCGCGGCGCCCGGGAGAGCCTGGCGCCCTGCAGCGCTCACTGCTTTGAACGAGGCTTGCTAAGGGTTTCACTGGGTGCCTCCGGAGGAAGGGGGCAGTGCATTTTAAAGATGAAAGCTGGTCTCTCTCCAGGTGGAACGGTTTTGCGCTGTTTTCAGCTTGCTGTCCCAGCTGTTACATGTACCCCAGCGTCGCTCAGCTCTCCTCTTTCCGCTCCCGCCGCCGGAGCTGCGGGCGATGTGCCCCGCCGCTCGCTCCGGGCCCACCTTCCAGCAGGTCTCTCCAGAGCTGCGGCCTTTGGCGGCGTCTCTGACTTGAGGAAGCGGGACCCACACATCCAGCTCTAACGTAAAGGACGTTTCTCAGGGCTTGCTCTAATGAAAGGGTAAATGGTAGGCCTGATGGTGGGTAATCTCTTCTGTTAGCAGATGCAGGGAAAGTCGCAGATCTGTTTGGCCCAGAGAGGCTGGGGGTTGTTGCTGTCCGAAAAGGGGAAGCGGCATTTCTTCTCCGCACAGCACTTCAGGGAAACAAGCAAAAGAGGAAGCGCCCGCTTAGAAATGAATGACATGGGAAGGGACTTTTTTGCCCAAATTAATTTTTCAGGGGTGGGAGAATGACTAGAAGAAATAGAATAGCCTCTTATGAAGGGCTGCAAGAGGAAAGCTGCGGATTTAGAGAAAGCTCAAGTAAACTGATCAAAAGCAAAACTCAACTGCGTGATAAGTGGCACAGGGCATCACAGCAGCCTAAAATTAGTAAAAATACGAGCAAACACCACCAGGACAGAAAGATTCCCCAGATGACTTCAATATCCTAACTTTTCATACCCCAAAGTAAGCCAGTGAGAAAACCGTTCACATGAAGGCTGGATTGGCAGTGCACTCTCCAAAATATTATTTTTGGGTTGCTCTTCTCCAGTGCCTGGTGACGTGGCTTCAGGGAAGGCGGCTCTGCACATTTGTATGGCGTGCAAGTTGCTGAAACCAGACCAAGCCCCAGAGGATTCTTTATACAGTAACTAAAAATGAGCTAAGGCTGCTAATAAGGGCAGTGTCGTCCTGGCAGTACTTGTTATTCAGCAAAAATCCTTGAACATTTCAGTCTATTAAAGATGTTTCCTTTCTGGGCCACTGCGATCTGCGTGGCTGCCAGCTGTGTAGGTGTTAGAAATGCTTAGCTTGCTTCTAAGGTGGGGGGAAGGACACTGCTCTGTTACACTTGCATGGCTGTAGGCACCCTCAGCACAGCAGACTTTTATTGCACGTGTGTGTGCATACGCTCTGCCCCTTCCAAGAACCCTACGGAGATGTGAGCTGTATCTGACGGAGATGAGTGTGTGCTCCAGGGTGCACCTTCCCCGGGCAGCCACGGCCTTTCCTTTGGGCATGGGGGGAGAGGGTGAGAACAAAAACCTCCGTACGAAAACTGGAGCAAGACAGCAACATCTGGGAGAGGTATGAAGCTAACGTGGAGATGGCTCCCAATGTCACCAGCTAGGTGCAGGGACTGAGTTAACATGTGCTCTCAAGGAGAGGAAAATGAGGGCTCGGCATGGATTAGATTAAGGAACGAAGAAGTTGCAGCTCCTGGAATAGGAGCCAAAATGACCTTGCATAACACTTTGGGAAAGTTACCCATGCTAATTGTACAGCCATAGCTATACACCCTGAAAGCACAAAGAATTATAAAGTAAATACACATCAAAGCCACAGTATCTTAGGAAAATGAGGTAAATTAATAAAACTTATAAAGTATGCATATTTTATAACATATGTTATAGATAATAATTTGGGAGACTGGTTGATGCAGCGAAAAAAATGTTTTCATTAATGAAACATAATGGGCTCTATTTTACATTGGGTGCCTACAGCAACAGGTTGGCTTCATGTAAGTGTTTTTCACTACTGTAACCATAAAACAGAAATTGGGACTCTGAAAGGAAGAAGAGGTCTCACTTTGCCTAATTTAGATGACTGATACAGCAGGTCAGACTCCCTAAGCTTCCTCTGCCAGTGCAAGGACTACAGGAGGGAGGGACACACTGATTCCTTTCTGGGAAAATGTAAAGCTCATAGAACTGAAATGGCTACAGCAAGTTCCTGGGCTTGGCCTAGAGAAGAATCTAGGTGAGCTATTTTTAGTGCCCATACTAATGTAGCTGCATGTCAGTTAGTAATTTTGACCCAGTGTGTTGATCGGAAACTACTGACCTGTTAGCGAATAATTTCAATGCAGTGTTTTTGTGGGCCTGGGTTGTATATTGCCAAGCTAAAATACATTGCAGAGTAAATTTTGTTGAAATGAAAAGCAGGCCACTGATCTGACATCCTACTTGATAATTCATGAAAAGGTGACCCCTGATCCGTAAAAGATTCTCATCATGTAAGAAAATTCTCTTGGATTATCTCAACTAAAGAGTTATCTACTGCAAGGGCCAGTGAACATTTTTCATAATCTTGTTATCATAATCCTTCTCTTATTGTCTTTTAGATAAATAACTTAAAAGAAGTAGCCAAAGGTTTTCCTGGGCTCTACAATAGGATTTTTTTATTATTATTTCTTTCTTAGTGAGTTCAGTAGAAGGGACTGAAAAAACATTTCGAAGTCCCAGAAATACAAAACCAGCATTACCTTTCAGAAATCTCTTACTTGTCTGGATCCACTTATATGCAAAAATGTGACACCCCTAATGTTTAATTCAAGATCCCTTTGCAAGTGCAAGTAGGTGGAGGAAGGTTAGGGCTGTGCAGAGCCCTCCCTTGGCAGCTGCTCTGGAAACAGACGTGCTGCGAAGGACAAGACGAGCAGGGACTCCAGCAGGGTACAAACACAACTACAAAAAACTGACTTGGGGTTTAAGGCACTCCTGCAAACAAACATAGAGGCACTTGTGTCTACAGTTCTGACTGGGGAACAAGAAGATTGCATAAGTAAACATTCAAGCCGAGCTGCAGCATGTTTTGCTAATGGTCATAGAGTTTCAATACAAAATCTCTGCTTTCTGGAGTTACAGCCTTGCTAAAAACATCAATAAGCTACCTGTGATCAACATTCCCATGAAGTACTTACTTGGCAAGAGCTGCTGATTAGACCCTGCACTGAACCTCTGCAGGGCCTGGAAGCAAGAGAGAAGCTACTAAACTATACTAAACTCTACTATACAATACTGTACTATACAATACTGTGCTATACTACACTAACATGCCTGGGAGGTTGAAATGAAGTGACCTGCCCAAAATCGTGTAGCTGTTGGTCAGAGCCACAGAGGTTCCTTCAGCAAGAACCAACTCTCCCATGGGAATAAAGGAGAACGTGCAAATTGGTGCTGATACGATGCTGAGCAGGCGATCAGGTATTTAGAAAACAATTGCAACTAAAAAAAACAGCCTGATGTGGATGTAAAGCATAAATCGCTGAGGTCTGACTGTGATTATAAACTATGCGTACTTGGGCTCAATGGAATCTTTCCATATGAAAGGTTTCACAAGATTCAATTTTTAGTAAGATAGATGTATTTAATTTTAGAAGGAAGCTATTCTGAATGCCTAAACACATGTATCTCTCCTCCTTCCAAACTGGATATTAAAAAAGATTCAGTGTAGGTGAGTCAAGCTGGACTGCTGAAGTTTTGGGGGCAGCTTTTGTGAACAGTAAAGAAGGGGAAGCAGGCTCGAGCAGTAGGATTCCAACTGCATTTCTGCGGGAGGCAGCTACCTACATGTGAGCTCCCTTCCTTCTCTTCTATCTAGAAAAATGAATTTGAATTTGTTCCTACATGACTTTTAAGCACAGACAGATATGCAGAAAAAACTCTGTATCTAGCCTGTTACATGTCCCTTCTGTTGAGGTTAACATAAGGTGACAGTAAAACATGCACATTCTATAGGCACACTTTAGAACCGTATTTCTCCTGTTTTCCAAATCCATAAATAGGAAGGAAATTCAAGAAATGAACATTTCTTATTAACACTGAATTTAAAGACAGCATGTTCTCTTATATAAAGCAACGTGTTTTCAATAAATTGTTTCAAGCTGTACAAATGTGTTAGCCAATCCTCAAAGCAATCATTTGCAGCTAGTTTTTTGGATGATAATAAGATTAATGATAAAATAACACTGAAAACAATTTTAAAATAACCTTAGGGATTTAACATAAATCCATAAAAATAAGGAAATTCTGAGCTAAAGCAGCCAGAGTGTATTTAACTTAGCCTTGTTTTGCTTCTCAACTACAACACATCCAATAGTTCATTAGAAGAAAACAGACTAAGAACACTCGATAAAAGTACAAACCATGTGTGCAATTTGAAAGAGCTGTAAGCTATAAAAGGATGTTGTGTTTATGTTAATTACAAGTGGCTTTGTGTGGTTTTTAGAACAGCTAAATAGTTTTAAAGAAAATATTATGTATTTTATTTCCTCTGCTTATTTTTTAAAACTGTGTGACTAACATTACATCTAGTTGTAATTATTTTTTTCCAGTGTAATTATTTTTTTCCTCAGTTCACAGTGTAACAGTAATTGTTGTAGTCTTCAGTTCTCATGAAACAAAAACTATTTATTGTTGTATAGTACATCATAATGACAAGCTTAATCTTTATCTTGAAAGATTAATGTCTGTATCTATCTATCTATCTTACCATTTTTGCTATAAAAACATAATATTTATTGTGTAAACAGGGGTTATACTTTTTCAATACAAAATATACTAATAATTTCACACAATTTTTGATTATACCAAGAGAGAAAACCCACAGAAAGACTGCACTGATACTGAAATAATTCACTCACTAGCCAAATACTTTTTTGGAATATGTCTGTTTACCTCACATAAAATTTAATCTTGGTGGATAACTTTATGGGAACATTGCGCTGAAAGGGTATTACTGTAAGTCAGTTCTCAGTCACTAAGTCCCTTTGCTATCTTAGCCTTACTCCCCCATATATATATATATGTGTGTGTATATATACATATATATATATATACACACACACAAGTGAAGAGCGGACTGCTAAAGATCACTTTTTCCACTCTTCTTGCAGGTTGTCTTTATTTCGTATATTCCCCATTTTCTGAGTGCCTCACATGAGAACACACAGCTAGAGCTGCCTTATGGCACGTGCTCAGAAAAATGTGAAGTTTACCTGCTTCCACAAGATATCCCAAATCAAGAGATACATACGGATTTAAACTTTCTGTGCCTCAAATGCGAATCCATAAAAGGGAAATAATAACCATCCACCTTGCATGGGTTTACAGACCTGTAACTTGATCTGAAGATCAGTTATTAACAGTATTAGGCTGTAACTCTCCTGCTACGGAAAAGCCTTATGTGTGGCTGGTGTGCTCACTGTGTGTGTGCCTGAAGACATTATCAGGTTCTGGCTTCACACTGGCTTCTTTACTGAACATGTGCAAACTACGGCTTTTCAGACGCTTCTTCAAGAGCTGAATTTGGGTTGATTTTCAAAGGTCAGGGATGAGATGTATACCTTGAACAAGAAAGCCTTCCTCTGAATTTCTAGTCTCTGCTCAGAAGCACATTTAGGCACGAGTTTTCATGTGGAAGATCTAGCACAAAGAAAATAACAACTTTCTTTTGAGATATGTTCTTGGAAATAAGTGTTTTTTGCAGAAATTTTTATTTAAAAAAGGGCTGAGGAAGCCTTATGGGGTGAAAGAAATCAGGTCAAAGAGTTAAAACTGCAAAATTACAGTTAACGCAAAAAAAGAGGTCTTATAATGAGAAGTTTTGGGCAGCTCTCATAATAATGATCCTACCATATTAATCTGAAATTAGATCATTTCTTTTGGAGATGGCCAAGAAATAAATCCCTATAAATATGAATTTATGTTATACTAATGACATGATAATGTAAGTCTTGTATAAAGACACTGCCTGAAATCCTCAGCTGTAAATGTATAACATATGAAATGGGTGTGCATGAATAAAGCTTTGCAACACCACCTTTTGAAGCAGGCAGGCAGATAAAGGAGGCAAGGTTAGGTGAAACAACACGCCCAACCTCACTGCAGTACAAGTATCAAGAGCGAATCCAAAAATGCTTTATGCCAGGACCCATCACTAGTTACCCATCAGGAACTGGATGTTTAAACACCTGAGTCATAGAAATGAAAGATATATTCATCCTTGGCACACTCAGAGTTGGGGATAAAGAAATCTGGAAAGTGTGAGCTGGAACACGCTGTTTGAGAAGACGGCACTTCCTGAAGTGATATCACACACCGATGTCTCAGACAGTGTTGACTGAATGTGTGATACCACTTTGCCAATACAGTGTCATCAGTTTAGCTAGGTGCCATAAACCCTGTGGAAACTCAAGGCTTTGCAGAGCTTTGTGTGGTGCTGAAAGAGGCTAAACATAACACAGTCTATGCAAAATATTACAGGAACAGTAACCCTGTATTTAGATTGCTCTGCACTGTAAAAGTGTCCTTTGACCTTTCTGGAGACAGCTGCAGTTCTTCTGCTTATGGGAAGCCTCAGAAGTTCAGGCAGAGAGCGCAACGTGGCGCTAAGAAGTGCCTAAGAAGAGATCTGCTCAGGTGGGGTTCAGGCATACGTTGTTTAAGCCCACCATCTCCCATCTATCACTTGCATTCCTGGAATAAAGGTAGAATCAAAGACTCCAGCTCATCCAGAAGTGACAGACTGGCCAAACAGCTCATGACTGACAAAGAAATCCGCAGTGACAACTTTGACAATGAACAAACTGATTCAATTCAAGGAAAGACTCAGCGAGAGGGACAGCAAGACAAGGCAAAAAAAAAGTAGCACCATGCAGCCAGAACGATGGTGGAAGAGGGATGAGGATGGAGGGGAGAGCAAACTCTCCTTTCAGCAACAGGGAATCTTTGGTTCAGCTTAGCCATTTGTAAAGCTGTGCTCTACAGCTAGGCCAAAACAGCTTTTATTCCGTTAGGAGCTGGGGGGAAAGAAATCTGGGGGAGACAGGTAAGGAGGTTTAGACTGAGTATCCTAGAGAATTTCTTCTATTCTCTCTTTGACCCAGGATATATGTTTGGGGACAGAATAACCCCTATCATGAATCTCCTGCTATTATTTTAGCCGCTTTGTTCAATTATACCGTGGTAGTGGCACAGCAGAATTCAGTCCTGTTCCTGATGGTGGCTTATCTTCAAAGATTAAACAAAAACAAGAAATATTCAGAAGTCAGATCATCAGATGAAATATATTTAAAAAGTGACAAAATGCTTGAAGATGAAACTCTTGATGTTGTTGTGATCATCCCCAATTTAGTCCTCTTGTGTTGGGTGCATCACAGCACCTTATTCAATGGCATGACTATCTTTGCTGCAGCTTCATCTTTCAAAAAATGGCAATGACAGAAACTCTTATAACGAAAGCCATGAAGAAATTAAAAATTCTATGAAGACTTCATATCTTGGGCAATAAGTAGGTCAGTAGTTCAATGATGAAGACTAAATATTCCCCAGCTACCTCATTCTCTGAACACAGTAAATTCCATACTTAAACGTAGATTCAGGGGAAAAAAGTTTTTTTTTAACTGGAACTAAAGACATTATCACAATGGGGCTTGCATGGGGCTGAATGACAACTGTATAGGCAGATTCAATTTTGGCAATACCTGGCGCTAGGAATGCTTGGGTGGGACCTTTACGGAAGTGAATAACCCTTCAAATATCTTCCCTCTGTGTATTGTGTTCTTCAGTCCATGAAGATTAACTGCTCACTAAGTAAAGCTTCAAAAGGGAGATCATGTACTATTAAAACAACTTGTCTTAGAGATTCATATGTTCACTGACATCTCAATCAAGCTATTATTGTTATTAAAATATTCTGAAGTGAATTCAGATTTCATAAATATTTTTTGAGCTGGATTTGCATGCAAAGCAAGTCAGAAATGTACATACAGCCTAATGGGACATACTAGCTTCCACAGGATTTGCTTACAATTTATCCTCATAACTGTTTGCCCCATTTATTCCCCTCATACTTCATGAAATCCCCCTTGCAAGGGAACCTCCTGTTAAGTCTTCTGTGTACACATTTTAAAGACTGTGAAAAAGAGACATTACAATCTCAGTTGAATTGTCAAAAAATGCAGTAGCTTAGGACAAAGCTGTAGCATGTAGAAGTCCTGCTTTTGCAGCTAGGTATTGTAATGTTCTCACAACAAGGATGTGAGATTTTTGGTACCCTTATTTTTCACTCTGTTATTTAAAAACCCATCTTTCATAGCTACCTAAGAAAGCTAGCTTTTTTTTTAATTGAACTTTGTAATAACTGTCACCTGTATCCTTATAAAAAGAATTATACAATTTCTATACTCTGCTTTGCTTTTGTAACATATCAGTATATTTAACAGCAAGTTTTGTATACACAAACATACAGCAATCTTTAGCTTAAGCTAAAATAGAAATGATCCTCTCCCCTCTTCTGCATCCACTTATGCTCAAACCTTCCAGTATTAATTCTACTCCTGACCTGCCACTAAAGTGCATTTGTGATGAGTTAGCTTATAACATATAATACATTCAGGGCATTATACAGTAGGCAAAAAGCCAAAGGAAGAAGCTGATAATCTATAGATTCCTCTCCTCAGAGTGTTGCTTTCATCCACACAACAGTCTTCGCTGCTGTGTGGGACAGCAGATATTCTACCTGTGAGTCTGTAAGGTTGTAATGGCTTTATAAAGATGAAGATGATGCAGCTTCAGGATATTTGATTGCTCCTGCCAGCCCACCATGCAACGCCTGGTATCTTTACATTATAGGAATGCCTAAAGCCAGACTCAGTTCTCACTTATAAGCTTTAAATCTAGAGTCACTGACTGCTGCTTTATAGGGACATGAACCAGAGTGGAAATTAGCCAATAGTTAATAGTTCCTCATGATTATATTATTTTAAAAATTACACAATTAGCTTTTTGGTATTGCTGTTTAAACAAAGTCTTGCTTAAAAAGGACAGTGATAAGAATTACAACGTCTATAAAATATTGTTTTTATGACAGAATGCTAAATGACCACTTGAGATAGTTGCAAAACAAAGCACTATACAAACAGAAGGAACAAAGCCTACAGGAAACAAACTCCTGAATGGATGCAATCCTAAAATACTCTCAGGAAATGATGATCTCCAAATACTGTTTAAAACAGGGAAGGATCCAGCTGCAAACTCACAGAATGGCTGAGGCTGGAAGGCAGCTCTGGAGTTCACATGGTCCAACCCCTGCCTGTTCAAAGCAGGAGCAGCCAGAGCAGGGTGCTCAGCGCCAGCTCAGATTGAGTTTTCAGTGACTCCAAGGATGGAGACTTTACAACTTTTTCGGTTCCCGCTACTACAGTTTTGTTTTGGAATAGCTCATAACAACAGCTAAATAGCAAACACTCAAAAATACTGCTTTGCCAAGAATTTTAAGAGACATTCATTGATATTTTTCTAAACAAAATTCCAACCTTTGATTGCCTCAAGTAAGCTAAACCTTGTAGACCAATTACAGCTGGCACTGTACGGGCATATAACATGGGGAATGTCAAGTTGCTTCCTTTTTTGCTTGCTCTAGCACAGCTGCTCTAGAATACTTGTTTCTGTTTTCTCTATTTGCTGACTCTAGTGACCTTGAAAGTACGATGGGCCAAACTCCATGCTGTCATATGTGGGATTGCTGCCACTAATTTTAATGAGTCTTTTTTCCAGTGCTCTTTACAAAGACCTTGGTCCAGTATTTCCCAGCAGAACTCCAGAAGTCATGCACCTGCTTCCATCTTCACTCAGTGCATCACAAATTCAGGCTTAACTGTTCCATGCGATACAGAAATACTACTTTTTGGAAAAACTAAAACGACTAAAGCTTTTCGTCTCTTTGACCGATAAATGGCCAAACAGATTAAAATGGAGCTGAAAAAGTTTAGCTTGTAAAACTGGTTATAAGATTGTAGAGAATTTTCCTATGACTAATCGATTGGAATCCATAACTATTGGCCAGAAAGTTGTTTTGCTTAATCTGCATCACTGCAGCACTTCAGCCCTGTCCCGCCATCAGGTTGAGGGTCCTGCTATGCCATCACTGGGGAAGACACCTATTCCTTCATCTGTAAAAAGCCCTTACAGTCTATTATCAAGAAACGCCTCTGGAAATAAAAAATAAAGATTTTTTTTAGAAGGAGATAGGGCCTGCCAGGGCCCAAACGATTTCATTCCAGATTTGTCAAAATTCAGATTTGTTTTAGCATAACTTAGTGCACTTACTTCAGAGCCACAGCAATTTAAAAAATAATTTCCTGTTTTTCTCAAGGTCTTGCTAAGTATCTTCAACAAATTTAAACTAAGTATTGCCAGCTCTACCAACAACTTTACCTCTAGTGATACTCCATGAATAACATTTACTAAACAAAGTAAAGTTAAAAGTAATAAATTCAACTTTTCTTCTTTCTCCCAGTGTGCAGTCCACTCCCTTGCATGGAGTTCAGCTCTCAGTCCAGACCACCCACATTATGAATGAGTGCTCTGATGTTGCCCTCCAACCACCTGGAACTGGAGAGCTGCCTTTTAAAATAGACTACACCCTCTTCTACTTCCTAACGTCCCAGGTATATATTTCAGTATTTAAGCGCTTTACAGACAGGACTAATACTCAGTCTACTGCTTTAATTATTGCTACAGAGTTTACCTTCGGAGGAAAAGGAAAAATACAGAAAACAGTATCAGCACAACAATTTCTCAGTAAACTAAGATCCTACCTCATTACTCATTTCAGTCCAGCTGGAAAGTCAAGCTAAATACTGAACCTGAGGAATGAGACTTGCGCACCTCTTGTTCCTGTGATTCTGCAGAATTTGGGGGTGCAGCACCTCTTGGTTCAAAGAACTGGGTGCTCTTTGCCTGGTGGCTTGAGTCTCTACAGTGCCCCAGTGATCGAGGCCTCTCTCACATATCTGCCCACAAATCTGAAAATAAGTGTTCTTAAGCATTTATGTATTTTTGGTCACACCACTGTTAGACTTGGAATCAGAAACTTAAGTGGCAGCAGGGGGACCCTCTGGCAGGAGGCCAGAGAGAAATGGCCTGCTAAAGGAATCATGGAGACAATTAGTAAAAATAGACATTATCACTGGAAGTACCCTGCGACCATATGAGATTCTACCCAGGAGTCTCCGTAGTTTCTAGATAGTGCCCCAGCATCAGCAACCAGGTAATAAGTTCACCACTTCTCTATACCCAGCCTTTTCTACAACTGGAAAAAAAGTAAGAATTTTTGAAGGAGTATTTCTTCTAGTGATGTGCAGTCAAGAGGGAGCGAATTAAGGAAAGCAAGAAATTGTTGATCAAGACCTCATCAAAAGTGAAATACTGATCAACATCTAAATACACAAATAAAGGACCATTTACTGTAAATGATGCACTTTGATCTTTGAGTCAAGTTCAGCCTTGGCATAACATTATTAATAGACCCTAAGGATTTATTTGGCCTTTATTTTTTAAATGTTCTCATCTTGTTTCTGGAAAAAAATACGTGATAACAGATTTGCAATGTGCTTGATTTACATTCTTAATGTTTATTATGGCCCAACCTAGCCCACATTCACATTCCAGTGTCTCCTCCTGAATGCACTGAAGCACCTTCCAGATGTGCTTGATATAATGATCACATTCCTGCACTGCAGAAGTAATATCAAAAACTGTTAATCACAAGCATGAGTTTTTAATTTGATTTAGGTTTTTGCCTTCCAGTAGGTTCAAGTTTTTTCACAGTGACAAAGCCAGTTTCACAAGGTTTCAGCTGGGAGCTCTGAGGTCAATCTCCTGCCAGGATGGCAGAATCCACTCCACACAGTGTTAGAATCAGGAGGAGATGGCCTGACAGAACTGCAGACCACCATCAGGCTAATTTCATGTGCAGTATCAAGTACAGTGTCATCAAAAGAACTATAAATCAGTAGTGATGAAACAATGTCAGCTATGAAGGATTTATCTAGAGACATAAAGAAAAATATTTTAAAAAGTATCAGCACTTTTTCTTATGTGTTTTTAGGTAAAACCTAGTTGCCTTTCCAGACAGTGCTTTAGCAAATGTTAGCTATTCATTGGCCTAATATATATATATTTTCATTTCACTGTTCATTCCGGAAGCCTAAAAATATTTAAAATGAGTAAATTAATAAAGTGTTCTCGGATATGTCTCAAAGCATAACCTGTTTCCCTGGACTAGATAAAACCTTATTGCAACACTGGATTTTAAGCAGCATTCCACTGCGTTCCATTTAATTTTCTGGAAAAGATCCCTAAGTGAGAAGTTCAAAAATGCTAGCCTCATCAATGTTTAGAGCCAGTCAGTTTCTCTCTACTTTATGGTTGCTAAGACTTTTTAGCCACTAGGTACATACACACTTATATATACTCAGTTCACTTGCTCAAATACAAACATTTTGAGATGGGCAGTAGTTATCAGACACTAGTGTAACTATTATACGAAGTATCAATAAGGTGGTCTCTCAGAGCCTAGAAGATCACCCATATAAGTAGATTAATTAATACATTAATAATTAATACATCTTAGTTAACGTGTTGTAAGGCAAATTTTATTAGATTAATTGCCTTCTGAAGAAGATTTTTAAAAATCTTTCTAAAAATAAAAAACATCAATTTAACATACAATGTAAATTTGATTGACCTTATGCCTATGCACTTTTCTTTATGGAATGATACTTGCTCCCAGGCCAACCTGAGATAAGTCTGCTGATACAATAGTGTGATAACATATGTTTATTTACAGTACCTGGAAATTCACTGTATTCTTTGTGCTCACTTTCAAATATATTTTTCATAATGGATTATTTTTCCCTTTGCAACACTCAGACTTTCTGTTTGCTCTTTCTGTAGTAGGTTGCTTTGTGAGCTGCACAAACATTTCCAATAATTACCTTTATCAAATAGATTATTTTCACTCCTATACTGGTTGTCTTCTTGCACCTTGCTCCAATAAGCTTTTCATAGTTCTTTCAATTGCTATGTTTGATATAATCAAATTATGTGTCTGTACCTGCTCACTTCTGGAAATAGTCTGCCTTTTTCTAGTAGTGTTGCTAACAAGAGCGTGCTGCTTCTTTTCTATCCAGAAGTCATAGAAGGATATTGGAAGGATATAGGCTATTTGCTAGCATCACATTTCAGCTTATTCAATTTTCTTCTTGTCAGGGACACTAACTTGTCACAGTTCACACTCTCAAGGTCCTGTGGGAAAAGCTCAAATACTTTTTGGCCACATGTTTTGAGTTGCCTTTTTTTTTTTTTTTCCTGAATTCTGATTTTTGTAGCAAAACTAGTTGAACATGCTGTTCTGAGCTTTTCCCAGTTTCTTTGGAATGTCCTCTTTGGCTTGTTATATGTGATTCCAGACTAGCTGAATCTGCCATGAATAGTGACTTGTTACTTGTCTTTTATTTTTATTTAGAATAATTCACTTGAACTTTGTTTTTGTTACACTCAGTGATGGTTCCTTGATATCTATTTTTATTTACTCCAGTATTTGTTGCACTGTACCAGAGACTGATCAAAAGAATACTGTGCCACTGTAAAACTTAGGTTAGGACAGTAAAGTCATAAAACACCAAGTTCCTCAACTTTGTCAAATTCTTCCATGGTTTGTTCCAAATTAAAGTCTGAGCTTATGTTGGAAAGGCCTAGAGGAAACATAAATCCTAATTTCATAACTTACCCCCTAGCTATCACCAGCTGTTGCACAAACTATGGTCAGCTGTTGATAGTGAAGGCTTGCCATGAGTTCAGTGAGATACGTGCTTTGAAATTGTGTCTGCCAGTGTTCTCCACACACAATACTGAGCACAGATTGCTTCTGAGCTCTTAGTGAAACTTCTCATCAAAAGAACTTCCTGCGCTTTTCAATGGCACAGCGAGCATTTGTGATTTCATAGCCTCCTTGATCATCTGTGGTGATGACAGACTGGGTTCCGTCGTACCTCACTGCATCCTGCATGCAGTTAATTCTCTTGAATAGGAATTATTTACATGCAGAATCAGGGAAATCAAAGAGTTATTACAGCTCTTCTGCTCTTCTGTCGTATATTCTCTCAGAGAGCAATTCCTTTCATCCAGCCAATTTATAGATACCTACAAAGCTAGCTATAGAGGATGGCAGAAATCAGCATTTTGTCGGCCAACAGCTTTTGACCACAATCCTTCGGGTGTGTTCTCTGTGCCTGGTGCCTTCTCAGGTTTTCTTTCCAGGACAGAACATAGCACTTCCTCCCGTCCTGCTGCTGGCTCACAAGGCTGGATCCAGCTATGCGCTTGATGGGGACCGCACAGCCACAAGCAGCCCACGTGGCCAGGAGCGCGCGTTCTGCATCAGGCAGTGCTAACAGCAGGGTTGCAACCCCATACTTCCTTCCTCCTCCAAGCAATACGTGTCTGGCCTTCAGATCCGCACTTTCTTCTTTGACCTCCTATATCATGAATAGTTCTGTTGAGACAGTCAAAACAACATCTCTGCAGTATCTCCAAATCCACTGTGGAAATCTCCAAAATACTTATCAAGTTTTTTGAAAATGTTCGCTTATAGACAGATCACTGCATAAGAAATCACATCTGTAGCTTCTGTGTAATCACTTGCTTTCGGACTCTGAAGATCTATGCCCTCTCCCTTAATGTGTTTCCCGTTCTCTTGTCTCAACTGTCTTTATACTTGTGTTCTCTGTTCTTTGAAACTCTTCTGTTCTCTTTAGCTCCCAAACTCTTCCCTTTTTGTTTCCTTGCTGTTGTCTGCCAGCACCAGCACATTCTCATTTAACCAGGGCTTGGTCCAACACTGACTTAATGGAATGTGTGTGTTGGCAGTTTTGAACATGGTATCTTTTACTCTGTTCCAAACTTTGTCAAGGTTGTTCTCTATGTTTCACCTGCGACATTGCCTCATGCCCATTTTGCGGGGTAGTCACATCTTCTCAACTTTTAAGTTGACCCAAAGTCAACCGTGTGTTGAACACTTGATCTCTGGAGTTTCTATATCATTACATACTTAATTTATGTCTTTGCTGCACTTTCTTGCAAATTATATAGGCTGTGTGTAGTCTGACAGACTCAGATACTGAGTGAAAAGGTAGCACCTGAGTAAATACAGCTGCAGGATTCAACTGCACACACCTTTCTCTAATTTTGCAAACATTATTTTTGATTACTTTGTTATCACAATGTATATTTCTAACCTTTGCACTCAAGACTTTAATATTTCTCCATATTTTAATTAATGTCTTGAAGGAACTTATGATACCCATTGAGTAAGCTCCAAGTAAGCTTCCCTCACAGACCCTTCAAATTGCATATTCTTACATTCATTATTTGTTTGTACAACCTCAGAACACTGCAGATGTTGGTGCAGATGTCACTATATTTTCCTTCCCCATGTGTTTGGTTCAGCACCGTCTTAACACAGCCAGTAGCCTTACTCTGTACCTTCAACAGTATAATTTTTAATGCCTTTTCTCATGTGAGGGAAAGGTCTTATTGTCCAATGAATTATTTTATTCTTGAGAGCTTGTTACTTTTTTTCTGTCCTAGTGGGAAAAAAACCAGTCTGAGGATGCCACTGTGTGCATTATCTTTCAGCAACAGCAACATCATTAACTCCATCAGGAGAGAGAAGGAATGATTCTTTTAGGCACAGTTCTGCTGGATGCTGTATGAGGCATGCCCATACTCTCTCTGGGTGGTAGTAGGCTGATGCCACCATTCTCTTGGGAAGTTTTAACAGTACAAAAGCATATTTGTCTGTTCATTCATTCTGCAAATAGTCACAAATAAACACTGCCACATACCCATGCAGAACATACAAATACAAGCCTCCATAAGCTTTAGCACATATGCATTATATTAAGGTTTTCTATTTAAACATATTCCTCACTTAGAATGCTGTATACATTAAATCACGCATTTCTCTATTGTTGACTACTACCTGAAGTCATCAGAAGTTTGTCTTTTTGGTTAATTTCAGAGTATTTCAGTAGAAGGTGCTGAGGCTTATGGTGAGTTACAGAGAGTCTGTGATTCCCAGCATCTTCAACCTGGAAGCTTCCACAAGCATCACAGGATTTATGCCCATCTTTTTCAAATTCTTCTCCCATTCAGAATTAAATGTTATGTACAGCTGCTATTGGGCATATGACACCACTGTACAACTTCTTGTCTGGCTCTATCCAGTCATATTTACACAAGCTTGGCTAAAAAGAGTCTAACATTGCTTTGTTAGTCTTGTGGAAGAAACATGAAGGGTTTTTGAAACGAAAAAAAACAATGGGAGTCTCATAGTCCACTATGTAAGAATATTAGTAGTGAAATAAAGACATACTGTGTACTAGCAATGCCACACTATCATTCAGTGATATCGCGCACAGCCAAATTCCTAGCTTCTTAATCCAAAATAAGGGCATTTATTTTTTTCATGAAAAGGATAGCTTAAAATGTTTTAGAGAGCAGGTGCTGAAATATGAAGTTGTGGTTCCAAAGTTCTTGTATTAAAAACCCACTAAAGAGGATGAGGAATGTGGTATTTTTCTTCATTAGAACTGGTACTTGTACTATTTGGATTGATGCAACTATAAAAAATTTCTTTCCTTTAGAGGAAACATTCTTGGCAATAAAATGTTTATGTATGTAGATTTGTTAGCATATTTTCAGGTCTAAAAACTACAGATCTGTGACTGAAATTCAGATGCATGAAGACAATAACAAGAAAATCTTTTAATAATCTACATTTACACCAGGAATATGTTTTCCTGCTTGCAGGAAAACATTAGATTCTAGCTCCTTCAAAAGGGAAACCAGCATAAGGTGAAACATCCATTAAGAGATGTCACGTTACGTTTTGAGTAACTCCAAGGATGGAGTCTCCGCAGCCCCTCCAAGCAGCCTGTTCCAGTGTTCAACTTAAAGAAGTGTTTTCTTATGTTCAGGCAGAATTTCCTGTGTCCTGCCTCTCATGCTGTCACTAGGCATATTGAGAAAAGTCTGACTCTGTGTATTTTACATCCTCCCATCAGACAAGCATTAATCAGATAAGCATTAATAAAAGATCTGGGGAGCTATTTTTTTTTTTTCCCCCAGGCTAAAAAGAGCCAAGCTAGCAGCGCTGTCTGCCTAATGCAGTCCAGGATACTGTTGGCCTTCTTTGCCTTGAGGGTGCTTTGTTGGCCCATATTCAGCTTCTTGTCCACCAAGAACCCAAGGCCATTGGCTGCAAAGCTGTTCTCCATCTGGTCGGCCCCAGCCTCTACTGGGGCTCGAACACCCGTTGAAAGATGCCATTGAATACTCACTGAAAAAATAGGAAGTGATTTTTTTTTGTATGGTACAAATCCTAGATGGTGGTAATTAAAACATTTCCCACATTCCTAAGTCTATAGGGGAAGATTTGACTTTCCCTTACCATTTGCTCCAAGAAGAAATAGGATCTTGATCTGATCAGATCTTCAACCATTTCTTAGCACAATCTTTCTAGGCAGAAGGACTAGAGAACAGAGAAAGATAAGGTGACTTTAGTGGTATATCACACTGCTCTGGAAAAGATTCTCCCCTCAATCCCAGCTGTCCTGGGTGTGTTTCAGAAGAGCCAGCCCTCTCTGGCATGCAGACCAAGCGTCGGTGCTCCGCACTCAGCATAACAGCAAACAGAGTTCTCTAAGCAGATGAAGAGGCACAGCCAAAATAGAGTGCAGAGGCAGAGAGCTGCGCACCAGCTGATCAAGTGGGTATACAGGATAGAGGGAAGATAATAAGATATGCAATAGGGCAGATTAACAAGTGAGTAGTTAGCAAGTACTAGTTCTGAAGTCTCTGAAAAGCTGATAATGACAGATGATACACTAGGTGATAACCATTGCAAACACACAGGCAGATTTTTCTCTTTTAGATGACAGTCCTCATATTGATGCTCATTCCTTAGAAAACATAAGAGAGCAGAAAGACTTTTCTAGCAAGAGTTTCTTAGAACTCATAGATATGTCTTCATTTAAGAATGAACTTGTATTTTGTACTTGTATTAATTGTAAAGTAATCTTGTTTTAAGATGAGCTTTAAGTTTTGAATGGACGGGTGTTTTTGAAATGAGTAAAAGACACTAGAGAAAGCAGTTTGACCTAATTATCATATAGCCACCCCTGAGCCCCAAAGTGAGAAGAAAAACAGGCTTATTTTTTGGGTTATTTCGCCTCTTCTATAAGAGGCTGAAGGCAGGAACACTCTATTGCGAAATGCTTAACTCTGCCCTTTTAGCAAGGGGACAGCAACACACGGCTGTTCTTTCTCTTCGAGGGAAGGGGTTTGTTCTGAGGCCAAAGGAGACAGCTACTGGAAAAGAATCCTATTTAATAACGAAACAAGCAATTGGGTTTGGCAGCAGACAAAAAGTCCTGACAAAGGAGAAATAAATAGCGTTAACCTCAGCGTTGTGTGTGGTCCACAGATGAAGTGTTTGGAAAAACATGTCCTGTTTGACTAAAGAGGGAGAAAAAATGTACCAATGCTGCCTGTGAGTCTTGCTCCTGGAAAAGCAAAGGAAGCCAGGAGAAGCCAGCTTATTCTCTGCTTGTGATTGAGAATCCTATTCGTGTGGTCATGATAAAACTCAGGAGTGATTTGGACGTCACATAGCACGCAAACCAAGGTCTAGATTTCATCAAAAATACCCAGAGTTTAACAAACTACTTCGTTCCAATCACTGTGTTTCAAGGAAAATTTTAGTTTAGAAGATGTATTTACAACAAAGTGAAAGCCTATGCTACGCAAACAAAAATTATTCTTTGAAATAATTCTTGTCTTGTTGGGATTATATCCAGAATTCATTTTTGGAGAGAGCCAAACTGAAACGGAACTACTGAAGTTACATTCCAATTCTAGTAACCCATCATTTGAAGGGCCAAATCCTGTTCCAGCAGTATAAATCTAAAGTAATTCTACTGACTTAATATTTGGCCCTATGTTTTGGAAAACAAGATTTTACCTCCGTGTGATGTTTTGCTCAATTACATCCTGGATTTCTCTTTTGCCCTTTTGCTCTTACATTTAAAAACAAAAATGTAACACAGTCATTATATTAACTCAGGCAAGAAAATGGAAGAAAAAAAAAAAGGCAGAATTGGAATGTACTGGTGCCTGGAAGGCAGGAGGCTGACAGGAAGCTATTTCCTGTTCATTTTTAGGGGAAGGAAGAGATTTGAGTTCATGCTCTTGTATGAATTAATGTTGATTTTTAATTCTGAAAAGCAGATGCTGTCAACTTTAACAATCAAATTTCATTTCATTTTCCAGTAAATTGCTACTATGATCATTCTGCCTTATGAGTGAAACTGAACCTAGCCCTTATATGTGTCAGGGTAAGGAGGAGTATGGAGTCTAAGTAGTTACTTAGGTCCTTCCCCTTTCACAGCACATATAGAAAAAGAAAATATTCAGTCTGCGTCTTTCTCTTTTCTCTTGCCTTACAAGTGGGGGGGAAAAAAAAAGGGAAGCAAGGAAAATAGTTTCGCTAACTTGACATGAATCATGAGATTGACTGAATGATAAATTGCGGATCCATAAGGATCCACAAGTCTTCCTTTACAACCAGGAAATCCCAGGCCCTCTTAGGGAAGACGGAAGATGGGAATCTCAAATATTCTCGTGTTCACATGTCTCTGAAAAGATTGGCTATGTAAAAACATAGTAAGTAGGAGATTAGGCAACAAACACTGTTTTTCGGCTCCATAATAATTATTGGAACTGGCCTTGCATGTGCAGGGCAAGAAAGTCATCTTGTCCTAGAAAGTCCTTCCTTCCCGATGCATGTGAATTCAGATCTACTCAAAAGCCTATGGCATAATGTAGTCTTTCCTTAAAGTAAATCAAAACTATCAAATAACTTATTGCAAACATTTCTCACAGGCAGTAAAATTACAAGCTTAGAAGCAACTGCAAAAGACTTTCAGTGGTTAGCATATTTTGCCTTTCAGAACTACCTAGGGTAAATTTGCTTTTGTATAAATACGTTGCCTCACCATTCACACCATAATTTTGATTTCTACTGAAAGTACAGGTGCATTTGATCAAAATTTTATTGAGGCTGCTCCCCATATAAAAATATTATTTCTCTCCATTAGTTACAATCTCATCTGCTTTTCATTCTTTCCTGGATTTTGCTCTGCCCTGCAAAGCTTTGGCTTGCTTTATATAATATGACAGGAGTAGGCGTGAATGAGTTTCTATTTATTGTCATTATTGTTATTATTACTTTTGTTATTAAGTACATCTGGTTAGGGTGTAATAGTCTTAGAAAAACTGTCACTGAGATGGAACACAATTTACGTAAAACCTGCAGATTACCAAAGTTCTAGATAGAAATAAAGGCTGAAATTTATTTGCTGGATGATGGCTTCCTTTTTACTCTCAGTTGCATTCCCTTATATTCCGCCTAGCTAGGTGAGGAGGAGGAAGGCGAGAGACCAAATGACAAAGTATTTTGTTCCTTTTCAACTGTTTCCACAGCAGCATCTGTACTGTCTCTTCCCCGCTCTTATCCAAATATATCGATCGAAAACCCCACGGGGCTGTCACATGTAATGCCTTGTTGCGAGCTCCTGCTCTAGGTTTTGTCTAATGCACAGGATACTCTACATTATCTTTTCCCCATGACTTCTTAGAGCAAAGCATTTTGATACAAATTGCTGATGAGGGAAGCAGGGAAACTAAGAGTTTTATTTTGATTTAGCAGGTATGCTCTTGAAGGGTTTACGTTTAGACTCAATGATCTTGAACATCTTTTCCAACCATAATGGTTCTATGATTCTATGATCTCAGATTGTTTGACTAAAACAATTTCAGCTGAGATTTGCTTTCCAACATAAATGCATTCAGTTTCAAGTTAGCCTTTGCATCCAGAAGCACCTACAGTTCCCAACGTCTTCAATACTACCTTGAAAGCACTGTGCAAGCTCCTCAGCCTTCATCAGTTTCATTCATAAAATGCGGAAGAACTCAGAACAAATATTGCCTGAAAATCAGCTGCTCCATCCATAAAATAAGGATAAATAATCCTTAGCCACACCTGCGTATAAGAATTTCAAGATTTGTAAGTGAAAATTTCATGAGAAATGGGTCTGTACTACTATGCATTGCCCAGAGACAAGGCCAGGGCTTCACAAGTTCAGGCACGAAGCCTCAGGAGAAGATGGGACCAAGAGCAGACAGATTTTTCCAATCGCAGGCACAGGGACAAATCCATAGATCTTGGTAAAGGCAATGTACTATGATGTGAAACAGATGAAGACAGTACGAATGCTTGCAGGTTAAGTGGTAGAGTGATCTTTTCCTTGGTTAAGTGGGGAGACAGTCCATCATATTTCAGTAAATTTATGTGAACAAGCCTAAAAAGGCTTGGACCCACAAGGCTTACTACTATGAAATTTTCGAAACAAGAAAAGTGGAAAACATGAGCAGAAGAGAAATGTTTGGTAAGGTTTTGGAAGGAGTTGTTGCTTCTTTAAATCATAGAGATTTAATGAAATCCCTAAGTGTGTGGCTGCTAGTAAGGTTTTAAGACAGACAGGGAAGCCATGAAATACTGCCTAGTACATTTCAAGAAGAAACAAGGCAGCATTATTTTCCAGTTCCAAAACTGGCCTAAAATGAAAAATTCAGGATAGAAAATTGCACTAAAAACATACAATGAGAAGACTATTCAAGCTAAGTTTTCATTCAATTTAAGGGTCTATGTCAGAGATTCTTATAGTGCTCATCAAAAGACATACTCATGACCTTTTAGACAAAATAACTGCCTTTGACCTTTCCTTTTCTAGCATATGGTCTTTTGTCTGAAAAAAAACAGACTTCCTAATGGTGGCACGTTTCCAAAATAGTATAGAGATACTTATTCATTAATATTGTGAAATCATTAACATTGGAAAATTCATATTAGGTTGAATTTTTGCTAAGTGAATTACAAAAAGCCTGATCCTGATCACTTTCACATAAAAAGAGATACTGACTTGAATGAGAAGAAAAAAAAAAAAAAACAGTTCCATCTTAGCACAGCGAAATGTGTCCATTTCACAGATACATCTCTTGGTAGCTATATCTGCATTCAGGGCAGGTGCACCTTCTGGTCTGTGCCAACAGCTTGGTTTCCCAATGTGCCTGCTTCGTTTATGCAGCATTGCCCCAGGCGCATGCAGCGCATCACTCTGCACTGCACTACTGCATGTTCTAAGGAACAAGCGGGCTCATAGCAGATCACAGAAAAAGGAAAAATGTTGGGCCCTCAACTCTTTCGTGGGCTAGAGCAAGCGGTAGCAGTGACAAGCACTTGATCATTTCAGTATCACTTGAGCTCATGGATACTTACGCTTTTGATTTGTCTGTGGTATCGGGGTACTACCCGCCACTGAGGAAACCTCATTACAGGGATGTGCTCCTCCCCTCCCACAAGTTGCACTGCCTCATCAGCAGTAGCAGCTCTTGATGCCTGTTATGATATGTCCACAAAGACTTTGCAAACTTATATTAATTGTTTCAGTGTAGAAAAAAAAAACAGAAAGTATTGATTATTTCAGTCTTCCAAGCTCATTAGATCTGTGGATACTGAAAATGCTTTTTAGCCCAAGGGATTAGGGAGGGTGGAGCTCCTTCTGTAATGCATTAGAAGGTTACGGTAATGTTGTTATTGATATACTCACACATGTACCTCGGCAGTGAGGTACCTACAACCGTGATGAACTATAAATCAAAGTGACATTCTCCTTACTCGATCACTCGGGAAGTTGCTGACATTCTAACTCACACTGTTTTGCTGAAGTTGTTTTGCTGATTCCCATGACATATGGGCTTCCCTGATGTGCAAGGTTGCTTTTGCTGCTGCTGCTGTGTGAAAATAACAGTTGTTAGAAGCTGCACTGTAATTACGCCATGTGTGGGCCGGCATCCTGCAGTACGGAATGTCAGACTACTCAAGCGTTTATCAGTTCGCTATCCATGGGTAAGCTAGTAGAGCTGCTCTTCTTATCTTACTGCGTCCATGTTTCTGGAGTTAAAGGTCACAAATTCCAAAAAGTTAGATCACAAGTTGGTGCGAGGCTGTGTTTGCGTCCATGGGCTCCTACCAATGGCATCTCATGTTTAAACTGGGTTCCTGTCAGCATACAGATGCTGTCTTGAAGTGAAAACATTTTCATCTCACACACAAAAAATATGTGCAGCGAATGAACACGGTTACTAGATGCTGCCCTGTTACTGGTTTTTCTACCTTTTATGTGCCAGTTACATTGCAGCAACTGGGAAATGTCTGTTTAACAACTGCCATATCCTACATGTATTGTGGATTGCAGCTGCTCACAGTTATGCAATTGGGATGAAATACATCCCATAAAAAGCACTAGTCTGTGCCCTGTGTGATCAGCAGAAATTTTGCCTAAATACTCAACAGAGAACTCAGGAGAACACATGGCACCTAGAAATCTCAATGGACCACTGTAATTTGAGACACTTTGACTGCATTCTTTATTATTTTTAATGTGTAATCCATCCACCTCAAGCAGTTTCACTTCCCTGTATCTGGTACTGCCTTGGCATTTTGACTAGAAAAAAAGCAAAGACAGCATGTTTCATATTTTGCTGCTTTCCCTCCAAGAAACTTAGGAAATTCTATTTTTTAAAATGCTCAGTTACAGCTTGTTTAGATCACATATTAGGTTTGCACCATTTCATGGTCTCTTATTTAAATCTACACTTCTGTTTTTAAACAGCTTGGAAAAACATGTCACACACTTTCCTCACACAGCCTAGTAAAATACCAAATTACTGCTGTGTAAATATATAGGCATACTTGCAAGCACATCCCTTTCAGTTGCATATGCAAACAAATCCCATACTGGCACGTTACCAGCAGTGAGCCTGTGTGCATGCTGTTTATTATGTACATTTTCAGTACCCCAGTGCTGTAAGACATGCTTTTTGCCCCCAAAGGCATTCAGCTTAGCCTAGTCTACTCCTCCAGACAAGTGTGAAGGAGCACTATGCATTGCAGTGAATCTTCAGTGAGATTCGGAAAAGTCAAATGGAGTTAGTAGTCTTGGAGTTAGACCCGAATTCAGGAGAAACAATCTTTGCTCTAAAGAACTTACACTCTATTTCTATTTACTTACTCCCTCATTAAAATGCTGTTTTTTACTTGTTTTTGCTTTTCTAATGATGCTACACCTCAGCTTAACAGTAGATGCATCTTCCTTACTTGCCAGCAGTGTGGTTTTGCAAACCGTTTATTTAGATTGCTATGGAATAAAGTTGAATGGTTTATTTAGATTGCTATGGAATAAAGTAAAATTATTGTTGCCCATTAATATCAGTACTTTCGAACCTAAGATGGCTACTTTCACTCATATTTTGTGACTGTCTATTCTTGTTAGCTATTTAAGACACTATGTTCTTATTAAAATTACAGTATGTGGCAACTAATGGAAATAAGCCATTGCAACAACTCAATAACTGACATTACTAGTCAGGAACAGTGCAGGTTTCACAAACAAGTTTTCTGGGAGTCTGTAACTAAACATTCATAAGAAAATACGAGCTACATACAATTTGCATACTTGCTTTCAAATTTCAGTCAGAAAATGTTGAAATGAAAACTATAGCATTTTCAAAGGGGAAAGTACCATGTGCTATGTTGGACCAAAATACTGTGTTACGCTAAAGCATACTATCTGGGTACCCAGAACAGAACAGTTTCTTCTTGCGAGGGAAACATTTATTAAACAAAGTGTGGGGAGGGAGGCTAATTTTGCATTTTGGCTATAAAGAACCTAGTTTCTCCATGGAGATGGAGATGTGTCATCAATGACAAACATAAAAGTGATCAAGGTCATAAAATACAGCTGAGGTTATGATATTCCTCCTCACCTTATCATGTGAGGGTATTTCAAGTCAATTTTAATGTGTGGTAAAGATGTATCATCCGGGACCTAACATGATTCAAATCTGCCAAAGAATGTAACAAATCAGGCTCTAACATATTATAATTATTACTATCTCTGGGTTTGCTTATTTAGCTGTGCTAGACACTTTTCAAATTGGATTAAATATCCATTTTTTTGGTACAGCAAATTCACAAATAACTGTCCCAGGAAGAGAGAAAATAACCCCAGTTGGCTCCCACAAGGCACTGTGCACAGGGAAAGAACATTGGGAATATTGGGAAAGGCACATTAAAGCAGTTTGTTTCCTGGAACAGTCTCGGTACTGTGGAGCAAAAGCTGTCGGCTCATCTCCCCACCCAGAAAACAAAGGAGTTTCTCCAAGTCTGTAGCTCTCTGAAAGCTTCCAGAATTCTCCTGGAATTCTGGAGAATTCTACCAGAATTATTATGTGGGAAGAACTCTTTGACATCCTTCCTTTTTGATTACAACACTTCATTATTTCTACTTTGCTGTATGTGGAAGGCCAAGCAATAGCACGGAATCAGTGTTGCGAACTCAGATCTTCCCGCTGTATGACTGGTATTACATACACTATAAACAATAAGTTATCCTCAGAGAAAGGCTCACACTTGGTGTTTAACAACAGGGTAAATTACAAGGGGCAAAACACGTTACGGAGATAAACCTGGCTACAGACATAAGCATTTGCTTGGAAACACGGGATGGCAATAGATGAGTCATCTGCCTCCAAGTCTGAATGCTTGGCTTCAACCCCACTTCTTCTTTCAGTTCATGGCTATACCTGCTGGGTCCCTCCATGCTCCTGCTTTCTCCCACAGCTCATGACACTCCTCTGTGGCTGCAGCAGAGTCTGGAACCTCTCTCTTCCTCTGCAGAGGAGTGATTTTGGGTGCCACACTCATTTCACACCCTTGTCAAAGCAGGGCCTTTCAATAAGGCCGGGTGCAGCCTGCCATGCGCTGTCTCCAACACTGCATGCACTGCAACCTCTACATGGCCCCTCAGCAAGATTGGACACAGTCTCATCCAGAGCAGAGACACAGCTCTGGATCTGTTTTAATGTTTTCCAATCTTCTGAAACTTCTCCCTGAAGCCTTCCCAACCCCCAAAAGTATTCTGTGATCTCAATCTACCTTTACTGCTATGCTCAATATTGCTGCTCCTGAGGATGAAAACAGGGTAATTATTTTGTCCTGAACTGGAGTAAGGCAAAATTCAAGTTTGCCTACACCGCTGTAAAGCTTTGTGCTGTCTCCATACAGAAAATTCACCCTTGGAAATTAGCATGCTAGAAATATTAAGAAGCAGCAAGCATAATAAAATTATGAGTTTCTGTCCAGCACTGCACTCCCTGAAGAGAGGAAAAAAAAAGCCCACAAAAATACAGCTATGCAAGACAAACAGACTGCCTGTGAAGTTATGCACTGTGCAATGCTACATACTACATGTGAGGTTGTGGGTGAACCATTCTCTTTTATACCTAGAGCTAACGGGTCAGAAAGAGCTATTTCTTCCAAGATGGCAGTTTCCTAAAATGTTCATTGACAGCATGCTGGAGGAAATATGTTTTATTTAAACCAAAGTATTTTGATTTCTGGATACATGATGTGCTTTTATTTGCTGGTCAGCTAAAGCAGCAGTGTAGAACCTGGCACAGGAAGTGTTTTGCTTGCTGTGAGTCTGGTTAAAAACACTTAATTATGTACAGGCAAGTCTTGAGTTGCTGGTTTGCATCACTTGAATGTTATCACAGCAGCACACCAGTTCCCTGTACTGCACTGGTGGGACCTCATCACTAAAATGTAGCTCATCAGACATTTCTCCAAGATAATTTTTTTTCCACAGAAAATATTAGTTCATATTAAGCTTAATGCTTAATTCTAAAATAAAACTTCTGAACAAAGTAAGGCAGTAAGAAGGAGTTAAAAAAAAATAGCTACTAGTTAGGGTACTCACCTGGAAAGCAGAGACAGATTCAAGTTCTCCTCGGTATCAGACAGAGCAGGGTTCACAGCTCAGTGTTCCCATACTCTAAGGAAGTGAGTTAACCACAGGCTACCACATATTTATCTGTTTGTATCCCTCTTTCTATTTTTGTTGAGGACTTTGTTTGGAACACTGATTTCTTTCACATTCCAAGGAAATGCTGCCAATGCATCCAGCACCCAGAAGAGCAGGAATATTCAGAAAAATGTTTCAAGCAATTAAAAACATTGGAAAGTGGAAGCATTACAAGAAGTTAACATTAACATTATTTTAAAACTAGAAAATACTAGTTGGTTCCTATATCCTTTATAAAACTGTTATTCACAACCTAACAAAATTAAGTTTTTATTGCATTTTTAAAATTCAAATTCCAAAAGTTGTATTTTCTTGGGAAATAAAATACTGGAACACTTTTTGAAAAATTCAGTGCACGAGACATAACATCTTGATGTTAACTGAGGCCTGCAGCAATGGCCACAGTATGAATCTCAGCCTTTTTCCTGTAGGATTTGTGTAATAGATCATGAATGACAGGAATGTCTGTGACTGACTGTCTGCAACAGTTATTGTTCTGGAATAGATTTCAGCACTCAGCAAATGAAACAACCAGATCAAAATTATGCTGTAATAGCTATACCATAGAATAAATCTATAAAAATTTCAGTTCCTGAAATAGTAAATCCTTTACTAAGGACATAGATCTTAATAACCACAAAGAACTATTATGTGAAAGCTCACAGAGAACATGAACAGCTTGCAGATAAGCACGAGTTTTCTACCCCAGAAGTAATGGTTAAATTAATCTTTTAAAATAGAAGGTAATCATCTCCAGTAGAGACAGATGAATCAATAAATGGAAAAGATTTATTTCAGGGTCAAAGGCAACTCTTTCAACTGGTCATAAGTTTCCTATGAACAGTTTAATCCATACTTTGTGCAAATTGTGGCTTGCTAGTGAACGCACACTGTGACTATTTACTCATTCTGTCAGTGCTTAACACTGGAGTTGTGTGGCTGAGCAAGCAAGCCAAAGTTTTATTTCTTACCATGAAGGATGGCCTAGACTCTGTGGATGAGGTGAAAGCCTAATCAGTGAACTGGTATTTTGTTTTTGTCAAGGAAATAGGGGCAGGTAGATGGCTAAAGTTAGGAGAGAATGGGGATTTTTAGGAAATGTAAATTTTTGATTTGAACCACAGTGGAACGTTATATTCTATCCACCTCTAAATTACAGATATCTTTCTCTCTTCCTTTTTTTTTTTTAAAAAAAACCAGAAAATATAAACTCAGGCAAAATGATACGTTCGTTCACTCAGCTGACAATATCTGCTTTGCTGCACTATTGCCCTTTCATGACAAAATAATTATTGCCAGAAAAGACTGGACTGCGCCTGAAAGAGTTCAAACCTATGAAAGAAAAAATATTCTTCTAATGAAGTCCAAGTCCACTGTGAAAATTCTTGAAATGAAATAACGAAAATACTGCAAAGAAGTCTGAGTTCCCTTGTTTCGAAAGGCAGAGAGAGAAGTTCTCTTTGGCCCTTGCGGGGAGGCCAAAACTTCTACTGCTCCAACTTTGGGACCTTTGAAATGCTCTATAGATCTTAGATATTGTAATTGTGATTTCCAAAATAATAACCTTAATGAAACACATCTACATTTCCTTAGATTAAGCATCTATAAGTCTCAAGACAAAGAACTAAAGTTTTCATAAACAGCTACAGCAGGGCTTTCTCCCCTCTTTGTGCTGTTTTGGCAGGACTGACATGGCTTCATGGGCAAGTGTTTGATTTACAGATCTCATATCTTCTTATCCAATTTGTAAATTCATTAGATCTTGTATCCCTGCTGAGGCCAAGGATTTCCAAAATTCTCAAAACCAGTCAAAAGATATTAAAAAACACATGCCCCATTAGGACTGGCATTTACCTTTAACAATATGTTTGTTTTTCTCCCTCACATGCTGAGAGATAAGTTTAATCTTACCTAATTTTACATGTCCCAAGTGTGGCTGTCTACCTTAGAGCTAGTTGTCTAGACTCGCTTTTTGCTCCGTAGAGATAAGCAAGTGCTTCAAGAATACAATTCATCTTATCGACTTAGACATCTGCCTTAAGAAGAGATCAAACGTGTCCTAATGGCCTATATCTTGTCACTGGCTATAAATGAAGCATAGATGACTGGCTCACATGCAAACAACTCCATTGTAGATGACTACGCTTAGATGAGATGAATCTCAGCCTAGATGACTTGCACGTCTAGTTGTTTTAATATAATGGGACACCTCTGTGGCGGAGGCTATAGACAATTGCTAGGATTGCCTCTGAAACTACCTCTGCTGATGCTTGCGTAGAAAGTGTTGCTGTTGTGAGAGTCTTACATTTTTTTTCTTCCAGTTTGATTTAAAAAGAAAAAAAAAAAGGCAAATGTGGCTGTCTAAAGAGATACTGCTTAGAATGAGAGCTAAGTATTTCTAAAGGAGGCATCCTTAATTCTGCAGAGAAGATAATGGTGGTAATTTAACACATAGTATCAGAATCCAGACAATGTGAGTGTGGGCCCTAAAGTATGACTCTGTGGTCTGAGAATATGTTAGAAAGGCTCCTCTGGCTGCTCGGGCTTGTGGTGGTAGGACCTCCCTGCAATGCTCCATTGAGAGACCTCAAAAACTCATGTGAGGCACCTTTCCTCATCAGCACCTTCCTTAACTAATTTATTTGATTTTTGCTGCATATTCCTACTGCAGTGACAAAAATATTCCAAGGCATCCAGTGGCATTAATTTTCTGATTAAATGATTTCCTGAGAGTACTGTGGCATAGTTGTTGGATTAATCTGATGGAGAGAGACAGGAGCTTCAACTAAACACATCCCCATCTGGCATTTAAACATCTTCCTCCTTTCTTCAAACACTTCTAGTTAATCTTTCGATTTCTTTATTTTCAAAATATCAGTTACACAGAACTGCTTCACCACAGAGATTACAACAAAGGCCAAAAAATAAAGTCAGGGTTTGTAGCTGACTGAACATATCATTATACTTGCATTGTACACTCAATTATTCCAATTGTTGTAACGTATGAAAACCCTCTCTAACCAACATATTCTCTGATGCATTTGATTTTTCATGCTGTAACAGAAACCATCAGCCTGCAGTGCCTTAATTTTTGCTGTCTCTCAGTCTTTAACCCTCCCTCAGTGCTCTGTCTTGCAATAAATTCCCTTTTAGGAGGAGCTCCATACAACTTGTGTTTCTGGAGGACAAACCATGCTCAGTCAAAGAGCCTGCCTGCTTAATATGCTTTCTTGACTATGCACAGCATTGGAGAACGTAATATTGGCCTCTTCCATAACTATGACTTACAATTTGTCCTGAAAATAAGGCCATCTCTATAGTCATTCAGTTATTACAGGATCAAATCCAACTTCCCAAATCAAGCTTGTCTGAAGTAGTAAGTTTCCATTGTGCTGAACTTGGAAAATGCTTCCCACAATACAAAAAATCTGCTCACTTTCACTACAGCAGGATATATGCAAAAGCATCATCCTTATGGTGGGAAAATCCTGTTGATTTATTTTTGAGCAGAGCAGACCAAAGGACATTTCTGCATGGCTGGCCAGCCAGCTTGCCTGCTGCTCACACTTGCTTAGCCTAGGAAGAAAAGAGAATTTCCACTGCATGGAATAAGGCAGACAATCGATGCTTTGGCAGAAATGAGAGGACAAATATTCACCACTGAATTGCCACTCCGGAAGTGGAAAGGAGATTTTTCTACAAACACACACACACGCATTTCACCAATGTAGAAATTAAGACTGTTCTTTTTTTCGTATGAGTTTTGCAGTGTATCCTTTTATTTATTTTCCTGCATTCACTTGGGAAGAAAAAGATATATTAAAAATCAAAGAACAATTCCAGAGTGTGAGGACATGAAGTTATCTAATTTAAAAGCCTGTTTTGTATTAGTCTTTCCTCAATCTCTTTGCCAAAAAATCTAAATAACTAGTATCTGAAAATAATAGTCGATAAAGTCATCTACAAACTGACCTGAAAAACTCTGTGTATTAAATTTACCTGGGAAGATTTCAGAGCTCAAAGGGGAAATACTTGAGATGAAACAGATGTTGATATTATTTTTTCAAGCTTAAAAGAATCTTTTTTTTTTGTACTGATCCATTGTTGTGTAAATACCTACACATGTTTGGGGATACAGTTTGAAATACAAAATATGATTTTAGGGGATATAGTTTGAAATTCAAACTATGATTTTTATTACAGTCTATGTCATATTTAAGAACAAATTTCACTTCAAAATGTAACAGAAGGTATAGCTGAGATTAAGAATCACTATCAATAGCTACAGCAGAATGTAGCTACAGTGTGAAACTACAGATGAATGCATCATTTTTCCTAATATAAGTTACAATACTAAGTCAAGAGTTGTGGTCTTATTATACAATTCCACTGTTTCTAAGCTATTTGCATGAGAAATTAGTATCACTCATATTTCTAAAAAACAAATCCATATGAATTTAATCTCCTTTTCTATCAGCTCCTGCTTCCTTTGTCAAAAAGTCTTGGCAGACAAACCAGAGGCAATGGATTTACACATGACCTACTTTATGTGGTAAAATATATAAATATTCTACTCCAAAATTTTGGAGAACCCAATTAAAACACTTTCAAATGCACTCACAAAAGAACACAAAGTCAATGGAGGAGTCGAGGCCTCTTTCACA
Source organism: Tinamus guttatus (assembly GCF_000705375.1). The sequence continues at coordinate 381,882 of NW_010589854.1, forward strand.
TGCTTATATAAGCAAGGTAATAATTGAGATGAAAAAATGTCAGAGGAGCCTGAAGTCCAAAAATAACACAGTTAATTAGTTGGAAGGTTGCAAAAGCACCGTGACTGTGAGTGGTAGTCACGTACCAGAGCACAGTGTCGCCTGGCCAGTTAATGTGCATTTTAGTCAGAGTTTTGTACTACATTCTTCACCACAGTATCTGATCACAAAATGGATACTGCTTTGGCCGACAACAGCTACCCAGGGTTCAGAAATAGTAACACACGTAACTATGCAGTGGCTAGGCCTGAAATTATTTTGGCATTATAGTCAGTAAGAATTCCATCTCAGCTGCTTTGTTGGGCACATCCTTTTATTGGCGACATGCAGCTACCAATTGTAAACTTATTTCCAAAAATGAAAAAAAAAAAGCTCTCAGTAGTCCAGCCAACTGCAAAACAGCATCGCAGTTGTTTTCTTACTGATATTACAAAAATAGACAATCCAAAGCAATGGAATCTCACCTGAAAAATAAGGTGGCAACTCCTCAGAAATCCTGGCTATTTGCAAAATAAAAGAGCAAGATTGTGTTTGCACCTCCAGTGAAACCTCATCGGACTTTTAGGCCATCATCAATAAAAACGAAAAGGTGGTCGTGCCCTTGGGTGCAGTTACAGTAATCTGCCAAGCCGAAAGGCAGCGTGACCCAGCGGCTCCACGGCGAGCTTGCCAGAATATTCTGTGACCTTCGTGAGTCTGCACCTCCAAGCACGAGCTCTATTTCAGGAGAATTTCAAAATGCTCCATGCTTGTGTTGCTTAAAGTTTCAGGAAATATTTGCAATTTTTAATCCTTATTTAAGGAAATTATGCCTACCTTACTTCAATCTAGTTTGTGCCCACTAACTTCACTGTACAGCAAATTATGCAGATATTAAAAGTCAAACCTAAATACTGTGCTGTTTATGTGTTTCACTAGTGTTCTTAATTGCTTTGGTTTGCGCTAATACAAGATGCCTCAATTATGAGCTAGGGAACATTGGTTATGCAAGGAAACGCACTGTATTAACATTCCTGGTTTTGCTATCTGGTAACTTACTTTAAAAGAAAAATACAGCTAAAAACATCTACATCTCTTTCTTAGGATTACTGTTTAAAGTGCTAGTGAAATTGTAAACTGAATGGGTAGAATGGAACACTGACTGGATAGTTCAAATAATGATTTGAGAGTAGAAAGAGAAATGCACCACCATGATCAGCAACGAAGCAGTTCCTTAGACATCATCTTTAAAAAAAAGACTATGTATCTGAAAAGTAATTTTGAAGTATTTTTTCACTGTATTATGTTTTCTCAAATTCAACAATGCAATGAAGCATTTTAAGGCAGTATTTGAACCTGTTATTGTACATTAGAATAACGTTTTAAATGTTCTAAAAGGAGGTTTTTATTACATTTTCATTATTTAGCAGGATTCTTGACATCCATTCCTTTTCCCAAACCCTAGGATTTAGCAATACACGGCAGGCATGAAACCTACACACAAAGTGCATCTCTAGATAGCTGTTTTCAAGAAAATTGTTATTGTAGTTACAGGAGAAACTAATGCTGGACTCTGGGCCAGCACAGGTTCCAGCATATTTTTAAATATGAACATAATGTCAAAATATTAAAGCACTATTGCTTATTAATTGTATGAATCTATCACCTACGAGTTTATGCTTATTAACTGTATCACCTACTGATTTACTCTTTCCAACAGCCCCACTAATATAGATGCAATGATGATTTCTCAAAATATAAGAGGATAGTTTGGATGCTAGAATTTGTGTACTTTTTTAACATTGATAAAGCACAAAATTCATTGATTTTTTTTGAATGTTTCTGGCAAAATCTTTCTGATTCTTCTTTCAACATTTTATAGTGCTTTACCTGTCATAAAACTTAAAGCATTTGTAAAAGTAACCGTGTGTAAAGAGTTATAGTGAAATCGATGCACTGGTTTCAACGGCTCCAGGCTTTAACCTTTCATCGTCCCGCTACCTCGGCAAGCGAGCCCGTTAAAAGGCCACACACGCGGTTTTGTAACATTTTAGGTGAAGCACCAAGACGAAGCACAGCGACTACGGCACTGCCTTCAACCAGGGCTCACTAGGGGGACTCTTTCACCGCAGCGGAAGAGCAGACGCGCACCACTGTTAACCAAACAACATGTCCCATTGCCAAAACCCTGCAGAGAAGTCATTTGAAAAGAAAAAAAAAAAAAAAAAGCAGAATTTAGAGCTGCTTTCTGTCGGAGTTGAGACCCGAGAGGCCGCGCAAGGCGCTGACCGCTGCGGGAGCCCCTTGCGCGCCCGGCGCTCGCCGCGCTGCTCCGACTCGCCCTCTGGAGGCGCCTTCCCGCCCGCGGCGTTGCCACCAGCAGGCCGGGCGCTCGGGCTGCCTCCGCGGGACGCAGGGGAGCCTCACGCCTTCCTACCAGCAGCAACATGACCGCCCCAGATCCGCTCTGGGAAGACATGAATTTAGCATTCAACTTTTCCAAGTTTAACCTTTTTATTTTTTTTCTTTCCAGAGCAGTTTCAGGCTGCCTAAAAGGAGCTGACTTTCGCCGAGTTAATTTTAATGCCCTTTAATACAGTTTTTTTTCTTTCTCTCTAACGAGCAATTTCAAAGAATTAACAGCAACGTCTCAGTCATCCTTTCAACTTTTGTTATTTAAAACGCCGTTGCTTCACAGACCCGTCCTGCAGAGACGAGGACACCGTCCGCGCCCTCCTCAGCTCCCGCAGCGGTCGCCCCTAGCCCACACCCCTCACCCCACATGGCCGGAGAAGTCTGCTGCTGGGGACGGAGAAGGAAAAGGAGGGGAAAAAATAAAAGCCTTTCTCTTTCCTCCCCCCCGCC
>NW_010589854.1:386584-399542 GCF_000705375.1 Tinamus guttatus
AGAAAAGGAGGATGGGGGAAGTAGCCCACTCCCCTGTTCCCAGTGGCAAAAATGCTTTTCATGCTGAGAGTGCAGGATCAGACTTGCAAGGAGAATGTCCTCATGGGCTAGGGCTGTGCTTCTCTGCTACATCAGGCAGGGACTGTATTTTTGGCTGATCTGCTGCGTGTACTTGTATACACACGGGGTGTACAGTCCTAGGATACCTCTTCAGTGGTGAAATTGTGAAAGTAGAAAGTGTTTAAGTTTTTTTTTAACGTTTGAATTAATTTTCTGCGCAGTCTTTAAATTACAAGCAGTTATGCTTGCTGTTGATGGAAGATATTAGAAACAGGAGCTTGGTGTCCTAAATTGATACCATAAATCAGTCTCTAAATACACTAGCTTTTTTTCCCCCCCCCATGTACTCACTTCTGCTTTAGGATAACATTCCAACCCTCAAGAGGAAATCTCTAACTGTGGTGTTGGTTAAGGAGTTCCCAGGCCCGAAGAAGCAATTTCTCTGTTTGCTTGAAACAGAGCGCTTTTTGAGGATGTGGAGTATCAAAGTGATGGTATGGCACGCTTATATTAGTTCTAGGATGACTCAGTTGGTACTGCTTCTATGTGCACTGTAGGCCACAAGGTTATAAGTTTAAACTGTTATCTGCTTGTATTCTCCTGTGAGGAAGAAAGGGGCTGGCCAAGGGAGGACTTAAAACGAGATTCCTCCTGCTTGTCTGTACTTCTGGAGTTGTAGGCTGGAGGTTCATGTCCGCTTCCAAGACATAAAAGTGACCTGGGCATCATGCTTGTGGGCTTTGTCCAAGCAAAAAGTTAACATAGACAAGACAGTGAATTTGCATTGCATGCACAGTGATTGAAATCTTGGCTTCTGCTCCCTCTAATTTTGTCTTTGATGAGGCACAGGCGAGCTGTGTTTTCTAAAGCTATGTTTTATACTGGTGATATTTCAGGAGGCTGCACCAGAAGAAAAGACAGGAAAGAGGTTTTCAGTAGAAAGCTGCTGTTCTGCGACACATACTTTTCACATATATATATATAGGTATGTGTAGGTATATGTATATATGTGTAGGTATGTGTATATATATATGGAAAATTGTAACTTCACGCCCTATTAGTTTTTGCATGCAAGTGTTGGGGCAAATCCAGGTTACCATCTGGGAAGGGAGATAAAAAGTTTGAAATTGCAGTTAAATATGGTTTCAGTTCTTAGGAAGGGTGAAAAGGAACACTTTGAAGCTAGTGCATAGACATATGTTTCACAGGAACTTTAATCTTTTTTGAAGCAGTTGGACACCGTATTAAAGCTAGCTCGTAGCCATTTGGAGCCTAAAAAAAAGAGAGCTGTCCTGGAGGTGGAAAAATCAGATTTGCTTGGATGTATGCCTTAGCACCATGTATTTCTTTTCCTACCTTAAAAGCAGTCCTATTTTCATATCTTGTTCATGCATTTTTGGTTTGGAAGTAACTTAAAACTAACGATTGTCACCTGTTGCTGGTTCCCTGGAGCTGGGGGAAACCAGTATGGTGACTGATTTGTTAGCTGGAATGGGCTGATTGTTTCCCGCAACAAATCTCTGAGGGAAAAAATAGTTTCAAGTAACCTTTGGTGTCAGGTGTGGGTCAGAGATGGGGATGTGGATTTAGGATGGGAGGAGGGAAAGGAAACTGGGCCTAGATCCTGCACAGGTCTCAGGTGAGTGTTGTGAGAGAACTGGCTTTTGCACAGGGATGGGGCACTGCTCGGTTTTGCAGCTTCTGTTACCCTTGGTACCATCTCCTGTTCTCGCTTGCTCTGTTGCCATCAGTTTTGCATATGCTTTCTGCTTTAACCTGCTGCCACTAACTTGTGTTTTTTCTGCTCTAGTTCTCTCATTTTTAAAGATGTAGATGGAAAACCTCTTCCCCCATCAGTCCTTTTAAAAATGAATAGTAAAACTTGGTTTCATAATTCTCTACTATATTGCAGTTTTTCTGTGCCAGCAGAAATAGCTGATTTTCAATGTGGTGGCCCAGTCTAGAGAACCGGATACTTAAATACAGCTGTCTCCTTGGTGAAGCAAGGGTGAAAATGTTGAGTGAATGGGAGAGATTTTTGAAACATCTCTTACAATTGCTACATTTTCATTTGCATTGTGGCTAGGATTAAGTATGACTAATGAATATGCTTAAAACGAGGATTTTAGTCTTGATGCTTGGCTTATACAGTTGATTCACAGAAATTCTACTAATGCAGAGAGTAACATTTGGTGTTTGGGTAATTTTAAAGCAAGTGTGGTGTAACTGAGACTGAGCTTTGTATTGCAGTGGCTTATGTTCTTGAGTGAGAATGTGATACATCTCCATGTTCTTACTGAAATAAGCTCTATTTTGTGAAAGCTAAAACTTCATCTAAAAAAAAATCAAAGCAGCTGAGATTGAAGGAGGAGCCACCATGTTTATGGGTGGGTTAGTTCCAGACTTTTTTGCATATCTGATTGTGTTCCCTGTGCTTAGAGACTTCCAAGACAGTTTTGAAAGCAGGTTTTCATCCTTCTCTCTTAAAATAGTGCAATATCAGAAGGATTTTTTTAATTGATCATACATATAGTTATTTAAAAATGAAGAGTTTAAAAATGAAACAGTCTTTTTTTTTTCTCTCTCTCTCTCTTTTCTACAGAACTACAGGGCACACTGATGCAATTCAGAGAAACTGTAGTGTTCAACAACAATTATTCTGAGGCTATCTGTTTTTAGACAACTGGGATGAGGTAGTGACTAAAACATGGCAGATTCTTAAACTGATTACTGAGTTTTGGTTTATTTGAACTATAGTCTAAGGCAGTACAGATGCAAAAGTAGTAGAAATAAAATATTTTACTATGGATCTGTTTGGCAGTTGATCTTTGGCACTAATCACGTAGCTTCTATTCTGTCTTGAGTAATACTTTAATGTGCCAATATGGTGTTAAGAAATATTTTACTCAGCAGAATAGCTGTAAACTGGCAAAAGCTGAAGTACCTGACAAAAATCTCCTTTAAGGTAGGCATCTGTTGGTTAGAACCTGTGATCTTTGTGATCTTCCATCGACATTGTAAGCAAATTAAAAAGCCAGCTGATTTACACAAAAAAACAAGATAGGTTTGTTTGGCATCATTTAGTGCTGTCCCTGTGGAGTGGTCAAGTTAATTCAAGATAGGTGAGCCTAATCTCATGCTAGTATGAGGCATCTTAATATTCTGGACATGGTTGTGCTGAGGAGCTTGCAGGAATCAGACCATGCTTCTGCAGGAGCCTTGTGCTGCAGAAGCAAGTAGTCAGGTGTGGCTTTGGGAGTACCTCCACGTTGCAAGCTTGCTCTCTGGGCACTCTGCCTCATCCTAGCAACACAGAAGCTAGTGTGCAGGTATTTATCACCTTTGCCCTGTGGGCATTTGCAGCCTGCGCTGGCTGCTGTGCTGCAAGAGCCACGGCGCCAGCAGCAGCTGAGCTGCCGTGCACGCTCTGAATCTTCTCTGCCCAAAGGGCTCCCAAGGGAAAGGCTGGAGAGTCTGTGTACAGAACTAATATGTCTAGTGTGTGCATACTAAGCAAGAGGAGTCTCTTCCGCTAGTTATTCTGCATCTTATGTGATATCACATACTGATGTGCATTGTTTAATGTAAATGTTTCTGAGCTGGGGTGATAAGTCTAGTACTCAAACTCTTTAAACACTTCTGTTCCAATAACTGGTTAGAGAGTTAAGTAGCAGAAATGGTCCTGTTCCTCTTTAAGTGAAGATGAACTGTTGGACTTATGAAATTATCAAGATATTCATAAATGCATTTTTTGAGGTTAAGAGTTTTGTTAACTGTTCTTAAATAGTAATTCTTTTTCTGAAGTTAAAATAGCTGAGAGCTGAGTCAATTCCTGCCTTTTCAATGACATTGCCATTCTCAGTTGGGTGCACATCAGGTTATGGATATTCTTTCAGTCTGCTTCTGACTGAACACATGCTTTGGTAGATGTGCTGAGATTTGGTACAGCTGATTACAATTTAATGAAGAACTTAACAGGAACAGGGGGAGGAAGTGGAAAGGTGAATGGATGTCTCCAGCTTTTGGGGATGCTGTGTAGCATCTGCTCCTTCACATATGCCCAAAGTGCTGCAGTGTTGAACATCTAGTGTGAGCTATGTGTGTGTATATATATATATAATGCCATCAGAGGATATCATAAAACATCATGAATTTAACTTCCAATTACATGCAGATGATCTCGTTTTGCCTGTCTTTTAGTCATCTGTAAGCCAAAAGGCGAGGAAGGCAGCTGTGCAAAATAAATGTGAATTGCGTATATTGAGAAAAGGAATGTTTTTACAGGACAGTTTAACTTTAAAAAATATACATGCTTTTACTGTCAAAAAGAGCACAATTTTGGAAGCCTCGTGGGAGTACTTCCCTGCTTCCAAACACCTGTAGAGCAGTGCTGTTATTTTTGGTTAACATTCTTTTTGAATTTTATTTATAAAGATGAAAGTGACAGATGGAAAACGGATTCCAGTATCCTTCCTTTTTTTTTTTTTTTTTTTTTTTTTTTTTTTGCATCTTGGAATGATTGCTTGGACACTTTCTTTTCTTTCTCCTCCTATTTTGCTAGTATGCTTAAAGTCTTTTTTGGCATGACTTCTGGGTCAGATGATTAGAATCAAATGCAGCCTCTCTGTGCATAGACCTTAGAACATGTTCTATTTGTCATTCCTTTTGGTTGATGGCTTTGGCAAAAGCCTTTATAAAAGTGAAAGGAGAATCAGTAATTCGAAATGTAGTTATCTAAAAAGATGAAAGTAATTTCATTGTATGTTGGCTCTGGTTTGGGTATCTCTTGCACTTGAGTTTTGTTGTCACCTCCTTCTGGTCTAAAAATAGTTTTCAAGGGTGTATATGAGATGAAATAGTTTCTTAAATCAAGGAGAGTGCAAATGACATGCAAATTTGCTTTTAACTTTAAAGCAAATGAACATAAACCAAATATATGTATATTTTTTTTATTTTTTTTATTCCATGACTGCTGCTTTAGTGTTGTAGTGACAGACTGGAGATGTCTTTAAAAGTGACCTTAATTTTCCCTGCACCAATGACTAATCATTTTATTGTCAATATAAGCAATTTAATCTGTTGCAATTTGATTGCAGTATTTCATTATGAGGGACAGGCCTTATGCCATGCAAATGGCTTTAGCAAGGCAGGCAGAAAGATCAGACAGAAAGGAATAACCTTGTTAAGGCAGGTTATGTGTTGTGTGCAGGTAAATATTATTAGTTCAAAGTAACTTTTTTGACATTAATGTGAATTCAGTTCCCCATATCTGTAAGCAAATTTTTCTAAACCATTTTCTTTTTCTTAGGGTGGGAAGAGAGTTTCTGGCATCTCTAGATCAGGTACAAAGTGTTGCTCATGTATTCCTAATTCCTGCTATGTTAGTTCTGCATTAGGCTATTGCATTTCTCTCAGTTCCTTCTAGGTGAATTTTCTGGCTTCCTTACTTCAGTAAAAGTGTTCATATTTGTACAAATAGTATTAGTTTTGTCAATATTGTTCTCTGCCATGTGCTAGCTGTATTTTTGTGCTTTCTTTTTTAAACTGGCTTTCAATGTAAGATTAGGTAGTCTGTTTTCATGCTTGGGTTTGTTGCTGGTAGCTCTTGAGGAAAATTTTCTTATTATGAACTCTTGAGGCTTTTTGGAACATGCCAGATTGCTTTTAGTTGTAAAATATTTTTACATTGTGTAGTGTATGACCATCTTGTTAGTATCCAGGATGATACTGGATTGTTTTTCTTTAACTGAAACCTTATAGATCAAGGGATATATTTAGTGGTATTTTATGTACTGTAACTATATGTTTGGGGTCAAAATCAGAGAGGATTTGCTTTTCTTGAGGACTATCCCTGTGGCATATTTTTTGTCCTTTCCACAGGCAAATGGCAATGATAGTTAGCTGCCTGGGAACTGGTGGGATAACAACATGTAACAAGTCAGGTGTTATGTCTGTCATGTTATTTGGCATGGTGTCTGTGTGTAATGGCATAATTCTGTGTAAAAAGTACGTCTTGAGAAAGAGGTGATGCATCTGCCAGGAGAGGTAGAGACTAACGTAGAGACACTAACATGTGCCAGTCTGTTGCTCCCGGACAGCTGAGTTCCAACAGCTGAATTAAATGAAAAGATATTGCTAGTCTGTATGTTGAAGAGAAATTTGTTGGTAGAACACTTTAAGAAGTGGTACTTGGTCAACAGCTGTGCTTGTTCTTCTCTTGGAATTTCTGGAAAGCCTTGAGCTTTGTTGGATCTGTTTTTAAAAGGCAGGAAATTTTTGCATCCTCTACCATAGAGTGGCCAGCTCAGGTTAGTTCTCTTGCTGCCGTGTTCCTCGGTGGCATGGCGTGTTGAGCTGCGGGTAGCCGTGGTGGTGATGGCAGCGGGGCGTAGGGATGACCTTGCCTAGCAGCCGAAAAGCGACCACGTCTTGTTACGCGTCTTGAGCCCTAGAGCTTTCCAGCGAGCTATAGCTGCTCGCGCGTTGGCTGCCCGGTCGTTTTACAAGAGAAGACAGCGCCAGATAAGCTCTCCGTGGCAATGTAGCCGTGCTGTGACAAACTCGATCCACCTCCCCACCCTCCTGCAAGCGCAGGCAGCCTTGGGGCAGGGTGATGGCAGATGTGTCTTCCCCCGGGTAAGCCTGCCTCCACCCAGTGAGGAATGCGATGGCCGAGCACGTTCCACCTCTCCTCATCTTTGCCTGAAAATAAAAGGAGAAAGGGAAAACAGGCAGTGGGAAAACAAACTGTAGTCTGTCTATTTTTGTACGTTTTCTGGGGGCTGGGGTTTAAAAACAAAATAAAGCTGCCATAGGTGTCTGCTGCTGGCAGGAGGAGTTCATGGGATTAGGTTTGGGAAAGCTGTACAGAAAGTTCTTCCAACACAGTTAATACTCCTGCCTTCGAATAGACCTTTGACACGAGCAGTGCACAAGAATGACACAGGGCTTGCAAGAGTAAGGTAAGAGGTAAAAAATGTACATGATGCCAAGTTAAAACTAGATTTTTTAGCTTTAAGATTCTGAAGGGGGATGTTGCACGCTTTGAATTTAAAAAGTAATTGGGAAAAGAGTGTTTTGGTTTGTCATCTTCCTTTTGTCTGAAGAAACTACCCAGAGAAATGTTCCCCTTCACACTGAATGTATGTTTCTGCTACTGTTTTCTGACACTTGTCTCCATGTACATCTTGAATTGGGATGAGGTGTAGCTGAGAAGCATGCTGTGAGAGGGGGGCAGGAAGAGGGGGATTACTGCCTTTTGAGGATTGCTTTTTGGAGCAGGTAGTCCTACAGCGCTCGAGCAGTAGCAGTTGTTCTTGACTTAGTCCAAAGTCCATATACAGAAGCTGGTACACAGTTATGATCCAAAAAATCATATAAACTTTTGGGGACCCTTGGAAGTGCGGTGAAATACTGACTGCAGATCTCCCTCTTTCCAGGAAATACTAGTGCGGAGGTGAAGAATCATATTAAGACAGACAATAGGGAAAATGTCTGTTACTTACACTGTGATAATATAAAGACAGTTACTATGTTTTTGTTATGAAGAGAAAAAAGGAGAGGCTGCCATAAAAGCCTTTTGAAGTCTTGAGGATATGAATTGGTAGTTTGTCCTTGCACAGGTTAAAAAGGAGGGGAGGGTTGACAGCATGAGGGGCGTATTGTGCATTGAAGTTTAAAGTTAAGAGGTTTGCTTTTCCCAGAAGAGATTAGGGGAGCGCTCTGCCAAGTGATGTCCAAGTTAGGAATGTAGGAGATTCCAGAGGTCTTGGACAGAAAGAATCTCACAGCTGTAGTAATGAACGCTTAGATACTTGGGGTATGACAAAAGGAGATTTTAAATGTGTTAATTCCTTTAGCTAGTTTCTCCTAATTCACCTGTTTTTTTTTTTTTTTTTTTTCTGATTTTGCTTGTGTGTTGCAGGTATGAGAGGTAGATTAAGAGCGCAATCCAGTCTGGCCATTTGCTTCCCTAGAAAGTAGTGAACTGTATGAACTTGATCTGAGTTTTAAGCAAAAAACTGATAAAACTTTATCACTGCTGAATATTTCACTTGTTATAGATCCACAAACTCTTGTGGATCAAGAAATGTTTTTTTCCTTTCAATTATACATTACATTAAGTCATGTTCTTATGGTGGTGTTAGAAAAACTTGGCTTTTACAGTTATTTTTTTCCTGTAAAATAAATATGAAAAATAACTTTATTGGAACAATAAGTCTATCTTCCCAATCCTTGCTCTCACTAGTGCCTTCCTGTGTACTCTTTCAGCTCAGTTATTGCTGAAACTGTTTGCATCATGCTTTGTAGATAAGTTTTGCAGCCTAATGACTTGTTTGTTACTCTGTGTGGAAAAAAATGCCCTTAAAGCTCAAAGCTGAGGTAATGTCACGTTCCTGGTTATGATCTATCTCACACACCTGTGTGCACAAATGAAGTTAAATTGCATAAGCTTGTCAGGGCTGTGAAAAATAACTGAGCTATCCTTTAATAAAGATTTGTCAGCAGACAGTAATGCCTGTCTCCTGAGTTGATATTAAATGTGTTATTTGAAGATAAAATTATTTTCTCCTTTCTGGAGTTTTGGGGAAGGAAAGAAACGAGGTGGGAGGAGGGATCTATAAAAGTGAAGAGCAGTTTTCGGGTGACTCATTAGTGAAAATTGGGAAACTTCACCCTGGTTTTATCCCAAGGTAACATTTTTGGCCCAGGACAAGTTACAGGATAGAGTTTTTCTGCTATGATGTATGCTTTAATGCTAATTTAATTGTGTTTTCACGCTCTTTCCTTGCCCTGTTGGCTCTGATCATCTGTGAGTCTCTGCTGCTCCAGGATCAAAAAACAGATTGTAGAAATGTATAGCAGAGAAGTCTTTACCAATTATATAAATGAGATACTATCACCATTAGATAGCCATGATCGTCTTCTTTGGTGCAGCCATAACTGGCTGTGTAACTCAAATCTTCCAGTGTGTCGTCTTAACTTTGGAAAGGGCATATTTTGAAATTGCAGTGATACTGTGTGCAATTAGCACTAAGTTTTTGCTCTGCAGGTGCTGCTGAGAGCCAAGAGCAGAGTCGTTGGAGGGGAGGTGCAGCGTTGCTGGCAGCGCTGGTGCTGTGGCCCCTTCCCAGTGCTCTGCTTCTCTGTGTTGCCTCTGTGTGCCTGATATCTGACCAAGCGTGCTTCTACCCCCTTCTGCTACCTGGAAGGAAAGGCAGCTCCTTTTCCACCTTTTTCCCATTTGCTGTTGCTGAACTGCTGGGAATTTGAGTGCCAGCTACTGTGGAGCTTTTTCTTCACCCAGATTGCCTCCTGGTTGTCACTGCCCGCCCTGGCAGGGGGTGGCACAGACGCCCTTCCAGATGGACTGAAGCCCTGGTGGCTTCAAAATGCCCCGTGGCAGCAGTGTGAAACCAGGTTTCACCTCTGCTGCTCAGCACTCGCCATGGGATGCCTCAGAGGGAAGGAAGGGCTGGTTTCCCAGTGCCTTCTGGAGGCTGCTGCGTGAAAGGGGGCAGGATGGAGTGCTCCTCTCTGAGAACTCTGTCTGCTGGAGCCAAATGGAATTAAAAAGACCGTAATCTGCCCTTTCCAGCTGGGGGGCTGAATTTAGCAGATGTTTCTTACTCAGTGCTAGAGAGGAAAGTCCCTGGCCAGCCCTAGGAGAAGGGGTGAAAGGTGATGAAACCCTGTGGGGCCTGCTCAGATCTTCAGCTCTGCACAAGTGAGAGAGGAGATCCAAAGCTCGTGGCTCTCGTCTCCTCTTCTCTTCTTCCTTCTCATCGTGGCTATTTTATGTTTATTTTCCTATTTTTAAATTGCATAATTCAGTCTTTCCTGTCACTTCCTAATGTCTGAATCATAGGTAGCTCTTCCTGCCCACAGTAAACAAGCGTTTTATTCCTGGCACCTCCCCAAAAGTTATTTATTTTATTTTTGGCAGGGGAGGAGCGGGGAAGTCACTCTGAGAAAGTACTTGGGAAGTTAATTTACTTGTGTACAGGTTAGGTGAGCTGCTTTCTGCTTATTTCTACTGCCAACTGAATTCTTTCTATTTTTTCATCGTCTGAAAGGACACATCAGCTCAGAAGATCAAGACAAGCAGGCGAATGGTAGCAGATAAGAAAAGCTGTGTATAAGCACTGTGCTAAGCTAATAACAGCAGCAACAAGGGAAAGTTGCCTCAAGCCTTCCTACTGTTGCTGTTCCCTTTTCCCTGTTGCCTTCCATACCTTGCTGAGATGCATGGTGTCTGTGATTTAATCCATCACTTATGACAAATGCTGTCAGGTCTAGTATTAGGAGTTTTTGCTTTCCTGTCCCATGTGTCCTCATTTCACTGCCCAATTCCTGCTAGTAAGATGGGAGGAAGCTGGGAATAAGTCACATATCTTGAAGGCAGACTACATGAAGTAAGAAAAACATCAGTGTTATACTGACCTCTTAATTATGCTTTCTTGTAAAAGGGAAGTAGCCTTCTTTTCAACGTTTAAAGCTTACATTGACTTTTAATGGCTTTTCATATTGCAAGGGAAGCATGTTCTTCATGTGAATAACTTAAAATTGGTCGTTGGTGCCAATAAAGCAAAACAATAGAATGTTACTCTATCCTAAACCAGTTGCAGAGGACACAGTCGCAGCAGAAGCCTTGTACTGTGACATGCCATAGGAATACTTCGTATTTCAGTTTCTCCTGCTAGTAACATATGCACAGGCCTTTTCCTTGGACTATTTGCCCTTCTCCCATGAGTAAAGGGAAGGATATGGTTGGGGTTGGATTGAGTTTTCTGTGTTGTAGTATGAAATTCATTTGCTTGGGGATACAGTTTGGGTAATGAAAAAGGGTAGGAAATTGGGAAGAGATGAGGTGCGATAGAAGACAGTGCTATGTTTATAGTACTAGTGGAAAATGATGGCAACCTGTTTTTAATAACCCCACAACATGTGGAAACTAAATATACAAGCAATTATGTGAAAATGTTTTGGCCCATGCTCATTTTATCCTTTTGTTGTGTACATTTTGGAGACCTTGAAACTAAATAGTACGGATTCCAAAAAATGCCATATTGAATAATATAGTAGATATTTTGTGTCCTTTGTACACTGTATGGTGTAAGCTTTGGTGAATCAAAAGCAAAAATGTAATGAGTGGATTCTGTAATTACTGCTTTGCAGGACGTGTTTATTACTGTCTTTCAATTTAAGTTGGTAATATAAAATATTTAGGGTTGGAATGAAGATAACATTGAAAAACTGAGTTCCATTATAATTAGGTCAATCTCCTACTTTAACTTAATGTTGCAGTGTTTTATGCTAATAATTTATCAGTTTTAGTCAATAAATATCGCGATATGTAAATATGCTTCCATTTGAATTTGAAGTTATTAAATTATAATTTTGTATTGAGTTTCAGTGATTGTGTTATGATCTTTCTTCTGAAGAGATGAGTCTTGCCATCTCAAATGATATGGGTTTTGTTTTGTTTTTTGTTTCCTTTCTACGGAGACTAAAACAGAGCTCAAGTAAAATGCAGTAGGGGGTCATGTGATTTAGCAAATAGTTAAGCAGTGTTTCTATGAGTAACTTGTTAAATTCCAGCAGGTCTCAATTTCAAATGCAAATATTTCTCTAGGCAATTGAACTACACAGCCTTAACTTGCCATAAAATACCTTTATACTGTTGTGAAAAAGTCATGCTAAGCTTTATACCAAAACTTGTAACTCAGAGTGGGCATAAACCAGGAATGCAGTTCAGACCCCAAAGAAATGTACTTTCCCACAAAATAAAATCCAGGGGCATAGGCACCATAATTGTGCAATAAACTCGCTAAATGTGATGTCACGTCACGGTCTCCGCAACTTACTGAAGGGGTTGTTGGATTTTGAAATCGACTGAGGAGAGAATAACAAGTCTCTGAATTGGCTCCGACAACAGCAGACACATGTCTGCATCACTTGGGGAAAGCAATCATCTCCTTAGAGAATTAAACTATTTTGAAATAGAAGTTGTTGACTTAATGTGTTACTTTTGGCTTTCCACGAAGAAGTGCAGCATCCCACAGTGATTAATTGCTTTTCTGAATGGATCCCGATGCTACTGGATATGTAGGTAGAGCTGACTGAATGGAACAAAGTTCACTGAGGCTATTACAGATAGTTCCTCTGAACCCTGTTTATATCTCAGTGGCATTGAAACGACTTTCTTCTCTGTGAAAAAGAGTCCCCAGATGAAGATGTCGTTCCAGGATTGCCTTTTAGCTACAAGGCTCGATTCACATGCTTCCCCAAGGGAATTCTGAAGTTTAAGCAGAACCAACCAACCTTTAAGGTTTAAACATCATCCAGAAAACTGTTTTAGGTAATTATGCTATGTGATAAACAGAGACAGATCCTTGAAGCCTAGCTTGATTAGGCATTATTGTCATGTACAAAGGCAAAATGAGAGTTGTCTCTGTTACAGATCTTCATTTGAAGAAGTAAGTAGTTACTGAATTTGCTTGAGAAAATCATGCTGAATATCCATCAAGTAGGGTAAAATTTATCTGAATAAATAAGCAAATATCTGAATAAGTAAATGTTCTAAACATTATGGAGCGCAGCATATATCTTGCAACTTTAGCCATAGCTTCTTGGTAAGTATACAGTAATTAAAACAATTAAGCAACTTATAAATTAGTGTCAACAGCAGGTATGTCTTTGCCTTCCTAGCTGGTAAATCTTCAGCCATCCCTGTATCCTTTAGGGAAGAGCTTGTATAAATAAACTGGCCTTGTAATGTGTGCAGAAGATCTGCACATCTGCAACAGGGAGGAGGGAATAGAATTTGGACCCAAGAGCCTTCCCAGAAAACTAGCTACTAGTAGATCTCCATGTTCAGGAGGCCTGGGCTTCTGCC
>NW_010589854.1:399580-412909 GCF_000705375.1 Tinamus guttatus
AAGCCAATTCTTTTGTCAATATTTCCTTCTTTCTTTATGTTTTTACCTTCTATCTTTATTGACTTTAGAAACAATTCAAGTTTCCAGCTTTAAATTTTATGTGTGGCCCTGTGACACTATCCCATGCTACTCTGGTCTGCTTTAATGCTTTAGAGGTGTGTGTTTGTGTGGTGACTTTTTTTTTTTTCCTCACTTTCTCTTGGGGACCCACAACTCCTGTTTTAATTCATGTATTTCTTCCTCTTTGCTCTTTCTGGCCCTTGCCCTGTCCACAGATGACTTCCTGTGCTCGGGTTACTTAAGCTTTATATTGGTGGCACTATCTTTAGTGTCTCTGCTTCTAAATGCTGCCTCTTTTTCTATAAATTATTTTCTATACACTGCTATCGCTTATATTTCACTGTCAAAGGGCATTTTGTGTATGTGTGTGTGTGTGTGTGTGTATATATATATATTTCCCCTGCCTTGGGAGATGTCTTTTCTGTCTTCCTTTTCTATTACTTTGAAATACACTCCAATCTTCATACCCAGTAAGTTTCCTGACATAATACTTTTGAGGAATAAGTAGATGCTGTTGTCCAAATTTGATGTTCGGTAGACATGTAGGCTTTTCCCAGGTAGAGCAGAGTTGTAGTGATCTCTTTTCACTCTTGCTAACCACATTGTAGTTATTGAATGCAACATTGATTTTATTCCTCCCAAATTCATGAATTTCAGATTATTGGATGGTTGTATTCAAAGCTTTTGTCACTGCACTGTAATACTTCAAGAATTTTGTGTCAGTTTATCTGCTCCAACAGAGCTATATCATCTTCCCTCTGTACCACCTGAATTTGAAGCAGACTGATTAAACTCTGAACTGATTAAAACTTTATTTCCCCCTTTTTTTGTTCTTTATTACTGCTTTCCTCATATTGCATGTACAAAGGGCTAGTACATGCAGTGGTTACCCTTTGGTCACTTTAGGTTTTGAGGTGAAATGCTTCTAACTGTAGAAGGTAGGGCTTACTGCTGGACAAGAGACTTGTTTGCATTCAAGGTGCTTGTTATTCTGGTAGGCCTATTACCGTTTATTGTGTTTAATAATGACAGTAAATGTGTTTGGCAAAATCTTTTATAAATACACCCAGAGCAAAATAGTTCAAATAACCATTTCCTCCATCTGTTTTAGCTTACATCCCTTACGCAGGGATGAAACTGTGGGTTATGCTCTCAGGAGAGATTCTACTGAGAGATGGTCTCGTCTGTCTCTGCTTGGAAAGCACGTAGGGGGCTTTAAAAGTGGCTATTTTTTTTGTTAGTGTTGCCTGAGTAGAATGAGAAGTTCCTTTGTAACTAGGGCTTTGACTATATAGAGATCTGGAAATCCAAAATGGCTCAAATTTGTGTGCAGAAACAATTGACAGAACCCGAATGGGAGAGCATGGTAATTATCGGTGCTCCGTTAGGACCTCTGCCAAGATAAGCTGCTGCCTTCTGTATCAACTCTAAAGTTTCTTTGTGGTCATCCTTCAGTAAAGCCCCAAATAGTGTGCATGACTTGAATTCCATTGAGATATAAAAGCGAACAACAATATGACAGCTGACTCTTGGAAAAAATGCATTTTTTTTTTAATCTGTGAAGTCAGACTTTCTCTTAATTGATGATCTCATTAATCCAAATAAAGATCTGAAGCCAGCAGAATCCCCTAATCCTGCATCCCCTCACCTGAAGAGGCTAAGCAGAAGCTCTGCATCTTCTTTGAGCACTTTCTTCAGCACTTCTCTGGACTGCCCCTCCATGGGGACCTGTTCTCCTGGCTTGTGTCACACAGATCTCATGTGGAGCTGCAAGTTGTCTTGCATAGGGCATATGACTGCCAGTGCGGCTGCATTCTCAAAAATGCTTTGTGAAAGAAATGTGATATAATAGAACTAATGCATCTGCAAAAAAGAGAATCTCTGTTCACTTGTTCCATAATTTGACCCAAACCCACTGCTATGAAAGAGGAAGGTTATGTGGGCTACTTCATCGGGGTTCTGTGTGACAGTATACTTCATGGTACCAAAGGCTGCTGATGGAGTTAAAACTAATCGGCATGTAGGTGTGATCTGTGCCATGGCACAGAGGGAACTTGGGGTGGGGGGGGAAATAGAGCTGTCTGCGTGTAGATGTTCAAGTAGCTTGAAAATGATCCAGCAATGTTTGTGTACTCCTGTGTTTCTTCCTCTTCACCTTTCTGTGCAAGACATTCCAGGAACAGGGAACAGAAGGTGATGACTTGTTATTTTTCTGATCCTGCAAACCTACAGTATACTTAATGGGAATAACTGGAAATGAAGAGGCTACTCAGGTGTAATGAGGTTTAACTAATGTAACCAATGTTTCAACTTGTTCTACTGCATGTTTGCTCTGAGGCTTGTTTACGTATTGTATAAGCCAAACTTGTCTGTCTTGTTAGGTGAGTGTGGTTCCAGTCTGCAGTGCTAAGTGAATGTACTGTAATATCTTACATAGCATTAACAAAATCTGCCCTTGTGGTATGACACATTAATGGCATATGAAATCTATAGGCTCCTGAGACACTCCTCATAATGGTGATTTTTTTTTTTCCCAATTATGGGAAATCGTACACATACTCTAAACATGCCATGACTACCAGGACCTATTAAAGACATCAGAGAGGCGGTAAGGATGGGGATCTGAGCTTTGAAGTCCATGTGCTACATTTCAGGCTTGTTTGGAAATGAATTGGAAAATGTTTGTATTGATCAAAACTTTCAAACAAATGAGTTTTTTAGCTGACTTAACAAGCACACTGCTGTCTTGTTTTTTTTTTTTTTTTTGGTGGGCTTTTGAAGTTAAGAATAGGAATGTTTTTAGTACTTCATATATTTCAGTCACTATGACCAAGAAAAGATCTAATTTAAAGTGATCTTAATAGTGATTCAGCATAACATTTTCCATATTGCTACATTTCCATATTGTTTCCATAATATTGGGAAGATTATCACAATATTTTCTTTTCCCCCTGGGCTAAGCTTAGTTAAAATAAAGTGGAATTTAGTAAAGAGCTTTTCAAGTAAACTAGGTATCTAGAGCTATTGAAAGTTGATAAAGATTCTGTGAAGTACTTTCGGATAAATTAAAAATGTGCTTTTCTGAGTCACGTTCAGCAAGTTCATGAAAAATATTGGCCCAAATACTGGTAACTGATTTGGCTATAATATCTGGTCTGTTGTAAGGATCTTTTCTGTTTTGTGCCTGGAATACGTTTCCTTTCTGTTGATCCTCTCTAATGTCAGCCTGCAATGTCTGCATTTCTGTGAGAACCCAATGTTTTTCAAATTTTTCTAAATGAAAAGTTCTATCAGGAGTACTGATAAATCTAGATGAAATTAAACGTTGAATTACAGCCCATTCATTTAAGGATTTTTCCTGTTCCTTAAGCTGTTTTTAACTGATAAAATATTTTACTTCTGTCAGTAAAATATAAGTAAAATGTAACATTTTAATATGAAACTATTAGAAATTCTTGACAAGACTAAAAACATAGTATTGGAGAAAAAAAAAAAAAGTTAAACGTTATTTTTTCTGTCCCACCCTCTTCCAAAAAGACTGCAAGGAAATGCACCTTCAAAATCCTGGGGATTTCTGTAGGAGGAAGGTTGTGATTTGATTGTCTTCCTCATGTATGTGTCATGGTTTCACTGTGTCTGAAGTAACTTAGGGTAATCTAAAGCAGAGAAAATAAGTGTATTCTCATGTAAAACTGTGTTACAGCTGAATTCTTAAATGTTGTTTTCTGACCTCCTTGAACTGTATTACTGAAAGAAACTTGGGCAAAACAGTGTTTTTTGTAATGGGAGAAGCAGTGACCCTTAGTGATTTTTGCCTGGAAATAGCAGCCTCAAAGGAAGATGGTCGTTTTGTTGCAGCTTTTCTGTAGTTTTTCATTATCCTTTTCCCAAGGTTTTAACTGTTTTGTGTCTTGTAAGAAAGTGCAGTCTTCAGCCTAGCATGTGCACTGAGTGCCCACATGAAACATGCCAGCCCCTTCCCTGCAAAAAGCCACAGTAGAGGAGTCGGTGTCCTGGAACACAAGAGATGGTGATTTTGTTAAATAAGTCTGTTCTGCTCCTGAGAGAAGCTAATCAGGCAAATTGGAGCTACTAGAGGAATTCCTTGCTGTTCTTGCTGCCTTCAACTAAGAAAAAGCAGAGAGGAATTCAGCTGGGTGGGTTGAGCACTCTTTGGGTGATTGGATGGCATTGTGTATTTACATTTGATTTATTATAGTATAGTCATTCTTCTTAGTCTTCTAAAATTAGCAGAGCACAGCATAATTATAATACTTTCATGCTTCGGGATAAGTTTTGCATTTCATTAGTTCATTGGTTCTTATTTATGCTACGTCAGTTCAAGGAAGAAAAATGTTAAACTGGAATAACTTGTTTTGAGAGTTCAGTACCAGTGTGTGCTTTCTTCATCTCTAATTTCCAATCTCCCACCTCTCCTGTAATGTGAAAGTCTCTTTGCCTTGTCCTATACGCTAAATTGTAGACTTCACCGTGGAGCAGCATCAAAGCAGTTGATTTGACTTTAAGTAAACAATTAGAAGATTTTGGTTGACACCTCCCTCATTTTTGCTTTTCTTCCTCCACCCCCACGCAGATATATTTAGAGCAAGATTTACTAGTAAAAATAGTAACTGGTTTGAGGAATTTTGCTTGATCTCGGTTAGACTTTTTGCTATGGATGCGCCGGAGCACCGGGTGTCATCGGAACCGCTGAGTGCAGGGTTGTACTGACGTTCTGCACCTTGCAGAGCTGCTGCCTGGCTGGGGGCAGGTGTGTTGGTCCCAGCCTTCTCATAAGTTATGGCCCATCAGTAAATGTGCAGTGGGTCTTCAAATCCTTTCGGGAGTTTCGTGGAGACAAGGTTGCAAAGTGGGGACAGACTCCTCTTCCTCGCCTTGACCCACTGTAGGACTAGTGGCAGCAGCTCTTCCTCCTGCCTCTGCGGTTAAGGCCTCTGCAGGGCCCTTCCTTGCAGAGGAGCTGGTAGGGCAAGTGCTGGCGCTTGGGAACCGTGCTGGGAAGGATGCCCCCATTCCTATGGGAAGCAAGCTCTACCTCTTTATCTCTCTGCAGCACCACTTTAAAGGCACTCTGCGATGAATGCACGCTCTTTAAAGATCACAGTCTTGTAGTATTTTAGGGATACTTTGAAAGGCAAAAGAGCGTTTGACTAGGTTAGTGGGCAAATAAATGTATGTGGCCCTGGGGGCCTCTTGCACTGACTGATCTAGGGATTGTCCTAACAAACCTTTCAGACAAAACCAGAAAGATGGGATAGTTGTGTTCCCTTTTTGTGACTTGTTGCAGAGGTTGGAGGGAAAAACGAAATGTTGGTGCTTCAGAGCACTCCGGAGTGTACGGAAATGCACATCATCTCAGTGTCTTTCCTTGCAGTGGGTGTTAATGGAAGTAACCTTTTTAGCCACGCATTTTTCTTGTTCAGTCTTCTAGGTGACCTTGTAGTGAAGTCATAAAAGCTTGAATCTTTGCTATCGCAATCCTTGCCATAGCAACATGCGTCATAGCCGTATAATTATTTATTTAATGGGTTTAATTATGAAAACTGGGAAAGGCACTTAGGAAAACTGGATCAGGTAGGAAAAAAAGTACTAGTTATAAAGTAGAAAATACTTGCACATAATGTGATACAGGAAAAAGTTGCCAATTTCTGGATCATTTTTTAAAAACTTTCTTCTCTACGTTTGTGTCTTTCTTCCTTTTTCATTTTTTTTTGTCTGCTGCACAAGAGCTATGCAGCTGTTCCAGTGATTTCTTTCCCCTTTTGCAGACCTATAAATACATTTCCTTTGTCATGTTGTTTCCTAAGAGTTTTGTTTCCAGGAGCTGGCTAAACTTTTCATCTTTAAATCTCATATTCTCATGTAAAAAATCCTAGAAAGGAATGTTCTTAACTAGTCTTTAGACTTCAGACTGTGTACAGCTTTGACTTCACATAAGGAACAAATTCATTTTGCTATTGACAATCACAGTCAAAACTGACTGTAGGAATAAAGTTTTTGGAGTATTTATGAACATAAATCTGAAAAGAATCTGGGTGATTTCTTTATTTCCCATCAGTGTCTTGTGCAGTGATGCCATCCAAGTTTCGAGGTGGCATGTGGTCAGTCCGTTCTCTGATTAATAATTGCAAGCAACGGTTCCTTTTTCTTTAATCAAGAGGGGAGAATGAAGTGAGACAAATAACCTTATTGATTCCACTTCAGAATTGTGAATTTTTCAGCTTCGTTGATGGATGGCTGCAGCAGTAGGCAAAAAGTGCCTGGGCTCCTGGCAGGTATATGGCTGGCAGAGTTGCCCTTTCCTGTATCTCTGCCTTCAGGCCCTTCTGGGATCTTGAATCGGAGTGTGAGTGAATGAAGCTGCAGCATCAGAACAGGTTTTGGCAGCTTAAGATTTTATAGACATTCTTGCTACAGCTACATTAAAGGCTGGTTGCGAAATACAACTTGGTGACAAAGCAATGAATTGTTAATCCAGGATGGGGCTAGAATTTCAAATTTGCAAACTTCTGGCGTGGAGGGAAGGGTGGGGTTTTGGAAGGAATTTCATTAGTTGGATTGTGATATAAAAAGCAAGGGATTTTAGCAGAATAAGTCAAAAAATAGCTTAGAACTCTGTGTCTGCTGAAAGTGTTACTTGACTCAAGCCCCAATTAGTGAATATTCCTGCTCAGATCTGATGCATGGTGGCAGAATTTCCTTTTTTTGTTGTTTTATTTTGTTTGCGTTTTTTGCAATGCTGAAATGTGAAACCGTTGCTGTCGGCATGCCACTAGCCACTCCTCTGCTAGTCTCCGTGCCTCTGTGGAGGAAAGGAGACAGACACTGCTGTGCTCTCTGCAGAGCACTTCATGAGGCATCATCTTTTCCTTGGGAAATTACTTTTTATTCTGCAGATGCAATGCAAGACTGTAATACAGGACCCACAGATCGACAGCAATATGTTAGGAGAGAAGTCTTGCCTCAGTTTTTCCTTCTCATTGCCATTCAATCTTCTTGGCCGTCCATGGAGTTCTGCATTTTGGAACAAAATGTGATCCTTGGGAAAAAGTTTCTTAGTCTTGGGAGTTTGTTTGTGGCGTCACTGTCTGTAAGAAGGATCAGCATGTGGCAGGTCTAAAAGTAGACTGTGGGCCGATGCGTGCTCTTTAGGGGGAATGCAATGCAAATGATCCACTGTGTAATGTACTCGTGTGAGCCATCTGGGATCCTGGAACTGGGCTCCTAGGCTGCAGTTCTGCAGTCACAGAAATACAGTTTGGGGAGCTCATGAAATTCCAGTATAGGCTTAGCTAAATGTTAACCAATAATGCTATATGTAATCTTTTACGTACTCTGAGCAGTGGTCCAACGAAATCTTTTATACTCAGAATTAATCTCCATCCACACAGAATCCAGGCATAAATTTACCTTTCACAATGTTACTGCCCAAGTTTCTCTAGGACTTGGGTGAGGGGCAGGGGAGAAAGCCGTACGAAGTTAAAATTGCTCATGTAAAGGTGTACAGAGCTGTCAGCAGTTCTGGAACATGTTTTTGTCTCTCTGCAGCTGTTTTCACTTAAACGCATATTGTCTCTCTTAGTTAAGGATCTAGGACTTGGAGGAAATTTGAAGTGGAAAGTCTCCAGTTAAAAATAACAGGAGTTATTCCCATTTGAGGTCAAAACAGTCCAATGTAAGGCTGGTTAAGTAAGCGCTGTAAGGTCTTCTGCTGTAAGGCTTGTTGCTTTACTGAGCAGCTCCTGGCAGCATGGTGGCTCGCTGTCGTCTTCAGTAGGTGCTGAATGGGCTGCTTTATGGGCTGGTTTGAAGTGAACCCATGCCTGGTGAGAAGAGTGTGATGGGGCTAACTCACAGCTGGAGAAAGCGCGCAAAGCAAAGCCCCCAAAGGACAAAGACTCTGCAGCCTCCCCTGTCTGCCCAGGCCAAGGTCACTGATTTCACCTTTTGTTTCCATAAAACTTTTGCTTAGTGTGGAGAAACCTCATAATCCAGAAATGCTTGCGGAAAAACTGTTTTACATTGATGGTTTTTTTTCCTTCCCCTTGCCTATATCTTGACAATTAAATCTGATTTCTTTTGAGGAAGATCAAATGCTGTTTTAACATCGCAGCAAAACTGCGCTGCTTAACTGTGTTTTTGTGCATAATGTAATCAGCTTGATTGCTTTTTAATATGTCACTCAGATGGAGAGTTACTGTCAGCTGGGCTGGAGCTCTTCCCTTGGGGAGTTTCAGTGGCATTTCCTGGTAGATTGCAGTGTTTGATAGAAGCAGAGGTTTTTGGTGCTAAACCCGTGTCCCGGGGTGATGGGGGAGGTTGCAGTAGAAAGCTCCGTGAAGGTTTGGAGAAGATGCTTCTGGTTCTGTGCCTTCCTCCCTCTGTGCAGCTGAGAGGGAAGGGCTCCTGGTGCGGCGGCCAGCCCAGCTGCACCGCTCGGCAGCAGGCACAGATCCTGCACCAGTCATTCCCGGGCTGGGAACGCCAGGGGCTGTGGAGGCGCAGGGAAGCCGGGCCGCGCTGCCGGGAGGCCAGCCGCCTTGGATCGTGCTGCGTGGGCCTCGCTACAGTTGGCTCTGCGCAGAGCTGGGCCTCTGATGCCTTCCAGGCTGCCCTGTTTGTTTGGAAATCACAGCACCGTGTTTCACTGAGAGACCCAGTTTGCTGTTTCAAGCGTGCTGTTCTTGAAGGTCTTTACTGGTGGTATGAAGTGTGAAAATACGGCATGCATGTGGTGGTACGTATTTCCCCCCTTCCCCCCCGAAGTGTGCTGGCATATCACTTACAGCGTGAATGTGCTTTCACTGAGGTTTCAACTGGCTCTATGTGAGACCTTTAAATATTATGCTTTCCTGATTGGTTACAATGCATCTTTGAATAATTAAGCATTTCTTTTGGAGGAGGGGAGGTTATGCTGGTCTTAGAAGATACAAGTGCTTCCTTTTCTCCTTCACTTTAAAAAAAAAAAAAAAATCCCCACAGGCACATTAAAAATCTGGAAAGTTGTAGAGATGAGAAGTTCCCTTTGGCATTTTCATGGGTCTGTTTGCTGGAGCCCACCGCTGTACTGTAAGTGTTCAGAGCCCGCTCTCTTGCAGCAGGGTGCCTAGTTGTGTGTGAAGGTGTCTTCATGCAGCTTGCATTAATTAAACCTGGGAGTAGCAGTTTTATATGGATTCTAAAAACACTTGTTTTCAGATATAAGTACTTATGAAGTGTATGTAAAGGAAATGCAAGTTCTCTGCATGGGAGAATGAGGAAAGATTAAGACTGAGATGGTCACTAATTCCCCTCCCCATATTTCCAAGGAGGAAAGGCTTCCAAGTAACACAAGACCTAACACAAGTAGATAACTTCAATTAGAAATATTTAAAGGAAAAATACTGGTTGTAACAGGACTAAACTCATCTCTTTTTGCTGTTTTTTGTACTGCATGTGACTTTTTACCTTGTATAAAGTACAGAAACTGGTTTTTAAGTCTCACGTCTGCTTCTCTGTTCTTTTTTTCCCCCCTTTTTTTCTCTTTCAAAAATTCCTTGGCAAGGCTATCAATGCAAATTTGACCTTTAAGTTTTCGACTGAACAGCTTGTGTATCAGGAAATAGTACAGCATGTGCAAGATAAAATGCACTGAATTCCTGCAATAAATTATCACTCTTTGAGCCTCTTTTTCAGTTGACTCCATCTCTTTAAGCTTACCTTTCACCACAAGGAAGTGCTGCGCCTGGTTCCCTTTGCAAGGCAGTTGCCGAGCGATTTTTGACGCTCTCTCTGTGTCTCCTGTTTTTTGGGAACATGCTCACATATATGTTTGGACAAGGGGAACTACATGGAGTTGGGGGGTGGTTCTTCTGTTGTTTCAGCCTGACTGCGGAGCTGTGCTGGGCCACGCAGCTCTCGTGCTGCTGCTTGCATGCTTGCAGCTCCATGGGCTCCTGCAGCGCGGCCTCCGCGTGCCCCAGTAGCGAGGGGGCCCGTGCCGAGCTGTCCCATGGGATCCGTTTGCTGCCACGCTCCATGAATATGGAGCAGCTGAAGTCAGCGGCTTGGCCAGGGGCCAGCGAACGCTGCCCACCGCGCGTGCGAGCCCGGCGCGCTTGTGCGGCAGAGGCAGCGAGGCGGCCCCGCTGCAAGGTAGGGCTGCTGCGGCGCGCCTGCCCGCCCGCGCGTCGGGCCCCTGCTCCTGCGCTCCCTGCCTCCTTGCCTCTCCTCGCTGGCCTTCCTTGCTGTCCCACCGGGATCATTTTGCTTTCTTGCTGGTTAGACAAAGCGACGCTGCTCCGCAAGCTAATGGCCTCTCTCCATTAAGTCACTAAGTGGCGGGTTTTGTTGCTGAGCATCTCGTTGGGCAGACTTGGTGTATAGGGTCAGCGAGGCTATTGCTGCGGCGTGCGAGTGCAGTGTGGAAGCCAGGTGCTCATTTATTTAAATTATAGTAAGAGATCCTTTGCACTTAATTATGGGTGCAACAAAGGCACCAACTCAGTTTTTCTTAAAAGTTTCTAATTACCTTTCTTTTTCTTTTGGAATATTGTAATCAAGCTTTCACCTAAAAGCTAAATCAAACAAACAAAAAAGCCTGAAATCATCTCGGAATTATTTCTGATAACTCAAAGCCTATTACAAGCAGAGAATCATATTTTTCTTTGCTTGCAATATCAGCTAGATATATCTCTAAATATACACAGGCATTTAGATATAGATTTTTTTTTCGGGGAGGGGGGGATGTGTGAAGAGACTTCAAACATATGGTGAGGAAGAAGTTTTAACTGGGTTTACTACATCTTTTACTATGTTTTTTGCAAAATAAGAAGTTTTTCAACTTTTAGAGAAAGAACTTTTGTGATCTTGTAAGAGCCTTCCTAAAGGAATATAGAAGTAATAATGTTTTAAAATATACCACAGATTCTTTTCATCTCTTCCCCCTTCAAGCTGTTTTTTTTTTTTTTTAAAAGAGGCATAATTCATATATATATTTCTTAACTATATATTAGGAATTTGCTAACTGCCTAGAATCTTGACTCTGTGGAAAAGCCTGTTTTACAGTTAATACAGTTAACATCTTTCAGGGTAACTTTTAAAAATTTCTGTGATAACGCAGCAATTTCTGTGTTTGTTTAAATTAGTGACTGCTGGTTTACAAAGGCTGTTGCAAAATATTTTGTTTATTCCTAGTGCACCAGGTAGCTGTATCTGACAAGTGACTCACTCTATGCTTTTAAGAAAATTTCTGCTGGGCAAAGAGAGAAAAGGGAATGTGTTTTGGGGATGTCCTATATGCTGCAGTGAAGGAGAGACTTTTTTTTTTTTATTTTCCTCATTTTGCACTTGTGTTAAAGAAATCACTATTCATGTTCAGAAACATCTGGTGTTTGCAAAGTTCTCTTCAAAGGAATGATGGTAAAACTGACCTTCGCTGCTGTCACGTTCCAGGTACTGCTGCTTCCCATATTGAAAATCAACTTTGGGAGTGATTCTACTGATTTTGCTTTGAAGAAGTAATTTTTCTCAGACTACCCCTTCAAGTTCACCCAGAAAATTACATAGCAATAAAGCCCTTTAGATCTTTGGGTGTGTGCTTGTAGGGCTGAGACCTGAGTTACTACTTGATTTGCGAAAATTCCTTTATTTTATATGTATAGCTGTTGCCTGGCTTTTTTTTTTTTTTTTTAATTCCTACAAGGCTTGGGGGACAAAGAAGGGGCGGCGGAGCGGGGGGCAAAGAACACTTGAATTGGGCTACCCTTACCAATCCTGTTAAACATAGGAGAATAATTTGAAAAGTATATTCTGTATAGCTGATCTCCCTAAAGACCTTCGTGAAG
Organism: Tinamus guttatus; assembly: GCF_000705375.1. Next base: position 411,487 of record NW_010589854.1, read on the forward strand.
GTCTTTAGGGAGATCAGCTATACAGAATATACTTTTCAAATATACAGAATATACTTTTCAGAGACCTTCACGAAGGTCTTTAGGTCAATAGGCTTTTTCTTGTTCAAATGTCAGGATCTAATAGTAATATAGGAGAATATTGGTGGAGTGAAATGAAATATTTCCAGTAACTTTTTTCAATGTGAACTTTTTTAGACTTTGTATATGCTTACTAAAAAGAAAAATTGAGTATTAAACAGTAAAGCAGAGAGGGTACTGGAGAAATGGCAAGGCATTTCAACTGTTCCACCTAACTGGCAATAGAATAGCATCAAAGTGTGCGTTTGTGGTTTAAAATATTTTCTGTGCCCTTGCCTTTTTTTGTGTATGTTTTTTAGTTATGTAGTTTTAGGACTACTGTATTTGTGTGTGTGTGTATATATATATATAATCTCCCTTGTGCTTTACCATAAATAGTCTGTGCACTTTTGGCATCACTATTGACCCTTTCTCTCCAATCTGGATTTGTCATCAACACAAGTTTCTGCACTAAGAATCTGTAATTCTTAGCAGAATTACTCTATTTCCCAGGTTATAACTTCCTATTAAGAAAACACTTTCAGAGTTTCTATTAAAGAATTTTTGCTCATTCTCTTGTTATGTAGTGCCACAGTAATAACGATGTGTGACTGGAAGTTGTGCTTTCTCCTAATACCAACTCGTTTGAATAGTTTGATCTACAAAGCTGGTTTCATCGCACATTAACAGCATTAGAATGACAGGATGTGTTTTGTAGGGATCCCTAAGGAGTAAGATAGACCTGTGTTTCCTAGGGATTGAAGAAAGTTAATTGGCTAATATTATGACACCGGAGAAGTAGTAATTGGAGAATGAGTGTGTGTGTGTATATTCATGCACATACATATATGTATGTTTATGTGTATGTGTGTGTGTGCATATATTGTTCTGTGTGTAAGTGTTGGTTGGATTTGAAATGCAAACACTTGTATGTGTTGGTGCTGTTAGTGTGGTGGATCATCTGAGTACTCAATTCATTAGTGCTATATTTGGGTTCAAAAATTTGTTACCAAAGTCAAAGCTCTGCCCTCCTTGCTTAAGTAACCTCTTGCTGCTGATACCCAACATGTGAAAATCCCAGACCAGTATTTTGCCTGGAGCTTTGCCTGGGTATTCTAGGGGGGTTCTGAAGAGCTTGCAGCTTAGCTTGCTTTTCTAGTTACTACTGCTTCCGCTGGCCTGCCAAATATATCGGCAGATGAACCAAGGTCATGATAAAAGCAGTAGTTGGTGACTTGTAGCGCTGCAATGCAGAGCTATGAGCAAGGTCTCTTTAAACCTGCTCAGTGTTGCTTTTGGGCCTGCAGGTGATGGCAGAGGGAGTCCTGCCTTCACGGGGTGTTTCAGGAAAGTTCTTTTCTTCTGA
>NW_010589854.1:412954-423206 GCF_000705375.1 Tinamus guttatus
TGCATTGCTCCACAAAGAGCCATCCACACTTTTTTTCTTTTTCCTATCAAATGTAAGAACGTAATGTCTTCCAAATGTAATGTCTTCTTTTTGAATAAACAATTTAAGAATTGCTGGTGGTGCTGGATTTAAAAACCCAAAAGGCATGTATTTCTCATTTAGAAAGCAGTTAGTTAACTCTGTATCACAATAAATCTATTTTCTTCCATATCTTGGTCGGGTGGTTTTCTATTTCAGGCCCTTTGAATCTAAAAAATATTGGTGTATCACTAGGTTTTGCTGCTTTTGTATCATTTTTGTTTTTGTTGTGGCCAAGACTGTAACTATAAGAAAAAAATTGTGAGGCTGTAGAGACCCATTGAATGATGGACAGTGCTAGTATGATGTTGCTAGCACCGACTGTGGTAAGACACCCCCAGCAGCATTGACTTGGTTGATGTTATTCTGATTTTAAATAATTCTTCACCATTTTTAGAGATTTTCCCTAGAGTTGATTTCCCTAATTTAAATTATTTGTGTCTGCAAACAGTCATCCATGTTAACATCAAAATGAGATTATTTTGATTCTGTCCTCATAGGAAGGAGGAATTCCAGTTTCTCAAAGGACCCTGTTGTGAAAATTTACTCATTAAAGCTTAGATACTTTGATTTTTGTATTGCAATCCAAGGTAGACCTTGAATCAAAGCCTGTTCAGTTGAATTTGCACTAACTCTAGTCCCTGGAATTTCTTCCCATTTTATTTGAATAGCTGGAACAGCGTGACCAATTTTCTGTGGCTCGGTGTTCTAATATTAATAGTAATGATCTAAATGAGGAGATCGTGAATTGAGGCAATAATCAAAAGTAACAATCATATTTTTCCAGTGAAAGCAGATGATAGTGCTAAAATTAATTAATTAATTAGTGCCAGATTAAAAGAAAAACCATCAATTACAGTTAAAAACGAATCACAGCATCACATCTTGGTGAGATCTTCTATTTCCTTCATGGAGAAATGCATCGACATCTTACTGGACTAATTGGACTCACCCATTTCTGCAAATTGGAAGCAGATGAGCGGAAGACTTCTGAGGTGCGGTTGGCTCCGAGATGTTGGCCACAGCTGTAGCTTGGGAGCTTCTTCAGTTGCAGTTTCTTCATTAGAGATAATGCATAATCATGGTTAATGACAGTACTTAATATAATAGTGTATTGTCTGCAGCAGCAAGTAGTGAATTGTTACTCAACTCTACTGAATGACTAGGTTGTTCTAGTAGTCACCCAGTTCTTGGTTGTCTCTTTGAAGAATATCCTGTACTGGAATGCTTCTCTCTGGCCTCCCCTGTGTGCACTGATATTTCTCTAACTTGATCCTTTCTTGGACATACGGTTTGCTTTGGTGATAAAACATCCTGACTCCTTCTAAAGTTGCTCAGCCATTGATGGTTCTCTGAACCATGCCAGAAAATAGCCAGTTTTCTGAGACTTTGGGCATTCTGTCTTCCAGGATCTGTGCAGCTGAGACAAGGCTTTTTTGTTTGCCTGCCTTTGCATGCAGAATATGTACCTTATCTTCAAGCAAGACCAACCTTAGGCTTGCGTGATATTGTAATGGCAGAATTTAGCCACCTTTTTGCTGTTCACGCCCAAGCATTATTAGAGTTTTGTTCAGCTTGTACAATTATCTTTTGTAGATAAAATAAATTACCTTTGTTTTTGTAAGTATTGTTTTTCTAAGTTGAATAAGCATTTACACAATATGCTTTAGTTTAGATGACCCTTTATCACTTGTGATTCAATTTCTTGCATGAGTAAATCTGACATGAATTATTTTATGGAAAACATAGATATGAAACTTTAAAATTAGAGCATGTGTTAGCACAATCAAATAATTCAGACAACTATGTGTCATATTGAGCAAGGCTGGGAGGACAGTTGATTGCAGGAAGTCTAAAAATACCTTGTATAAGTTCATTGCCTCACACACACTAGAAGTGGCTAGAAACTCAAACATATGCTTGTTAATGTCCTATAGCTTAAAATTGTAGGACTTGGAACAAATGGCCTATATGGAGAAGCTGTTGTGAGTTAGTATTTAGGATAATGTGTTTATGCAGTCAACTGTCTCATCCTGTATGAAGTTACTATGGTTTCTCTTTCCTCTTGTCAACATCTGGGATTGTGATAATTCTGCAGATCACCTCAGGGAAAAAAAAACAGGACATGACACTGGAAGGAAACCAGTTGTTATTCTCCTGCTTCTTTCTAAATACATGCCTCTAAGTGTGTGTGTGTGTGTGTGTGTATGCACCCATGCACGACTCTCAGGAGACTTTTGGAGGATGAGCAAGAATTGTTTTCTTTATGAACCTGAGAGGACTATGATTTTGGTATAAATGAAAATGAAAGAACTTACTACTTCATAGTTCATTCTTTAAAGGAAGTATATCAAACATCCAGAGAGGCAGAAACAGTTCTGCAGAGAGCTTCCTCTAAGGTGGCTGCTGCGAACTGTGGCACTAAGAGTGTCCTTGGTGTGTGTCAAGGTCTGTGGGACAGGAGACAGCACAGAGGTGGCCAGGGCTTTGCACAGATAGCAGTGTATGTACCCGACTACTGCTTGGGTATGGTTTGGTGAGATCTTTCTCTGTGCTGGTTAGAAATAGAGATGAACAAGAGGATACCAGCTAGTGCTAGTGTGCGCCTGGAGCAGCTAACCATGCATCATGCCCCTTGCTGCTTGTGGGTGCTCCAGTACTACTTGCCCTTCTCTCCCACAGAACTTACAGTAGTTCTTGAAATATTTTGGATATGGTTTCAAGATGATTATTGCCTTGTGCTCTGTTTTGCCTTTTTGACTGTAAAGTATTTTATGTGTCACAGAACATTATTGAAGCTGTAAGAAAGATTATTTGCTAGTCGTGGAACCATTTTTGAAATCAAACTATCTTATTAAAAATCATACATACATCAGAAATCACGTTCTTTTACAATTATATTGTATACGCATGTAATGCTATATAAGAGAAATTAGGGACGGGCGGCAGAACCTCAAAAAGGATATTGCCCTTGGTGTGCAGACCTGAATCCACACTACAGGGATGGGAAGATACTGCAGATTGCTCATTAGCAACAGCTTAGGGCTCGGGTTGATTTTGTTAGAGCTGGGCTGCCTCTGAGGACTTGTCCAGGCCAGCTTCTTATTTTGGCTCTTTGTAAAACAACTCCCTGGAGCTCGCTGCTCTTGGGATGGCCGGTCCCCTGCTTATGCCCGCGTGCCCCTTGCCTGCCCAAGCAGAACAGGCTTGAAGGGGGATCAGGGAAGGCCACTGACCCACCTTGTTCTGACTGTGGTGTGTTGATCAAACTATAAATCTGTATATATATGTATGTACACAGTCTAGTGCTGCTCATATAGGTTTTTCAGTATACTAGACAGGAACTGCAAGGGCAGGCTGAGATATGCCTTTTTACAGACGTGGTCTTGGTGGTGCCATGCAGCAAATATGTTGAGGTTTGTGGTTCTGAACTCTCTCCATGGTAAATCCTGTAGGTGAGGTTGGAAAGCATGCTGGCCTAAGGAGCACCTGCACTTTCCCAGGACAGACTCTTTAAATATGCAGAATTACAAAAGCACCCAAACAAACCCAATCCTGTACGTAATGTGGTCAAACGTCCATTTCCAGAAGCATTTTCTCATCTTTAAAGTTTTCTGTGGGTGTAAATTCCATGGCAGCTTCACACTCTGCTTCATCATAATGGAGTCAGAAAGAAATTACTGTCAGGTGGGAAGATATTTCTTAAAACCCTCTTTCAACATTTGTCTCTCTTGCAATGTGCTGGTGAGAAGTGTGGAGCAATCTGTACATTCTGACCAACAAGAAATGTTTTTATAGCCCCAAATAACCTGTCAGACATCAAGTGTTACTATGATCCTGTGAACCAAGCTTGAAATATTGTTTTCCGTGTGTATGCCCAGATTAGGAAAAATCCATCCTAACATTGCAGGTTGCAGTCTTGCAAATCCCAATTTCCTGGTCAGCAAAATGATAATTTCTGGTCTAAACAGAAGTTATTTTATTTGGTTTCTTACATGTGCTGCAAATCAATTTATTCCTATCTTTCATTTTTCCTCTTTGATGCGTGTTGTTCGCACATCTGTGCAGGTTTTGACAACAAAAATATCCTGTGAGAAAATAATGCTATCCCTGATAAAAGAACTGCAGAAACTCAGTGAAGTTTGCACTCTAATATTAGAAATAAAGGCTTAAATCCTGATGCAGGTGACTTTTTCCTGAGCTTTATGTGACTCTTCTTCATGGGCTTAGCATTTTCTCTATCTAAATGAAAGTTATGTAGAATATTAAGCAGAGGCATTTAGTGAATGTGGTAAGCTATGAATGTGCTAAGAAGCTAATATTTTTGTTACTTTTTCTAGGAAGAAAATGCAACTCATGCTTTCTTGAGTTCTTCATTTAACAGGATTTGAGATCTCTGGAAACAAACACAGCCTCAGACACCTTACTACAAACAGACCAACCATTGAATCTCTGAGTTAAGGTTGCCTAACATTTCCCGCTATGGTATTGTTAAATTCATAATCTTATGTGGAGCTATTTGAGAAAAACAGAACAAATTATACTGTTTATCACTTAATTCTTTGTATGGAAGTGATAGGGCCACTACTGTGAACAGAAGTGCTGTGAGTAGTTACTTTGGTTCCCTGATAGGGAGAGTCAGCATGAGCCAGTTTGATATTTCATCCAAAGGCCTAGTATGCATCTGGGTAGCAGTAGTTATTTGTGGGTGTTGATTTTTCTTGTTTGAAAAGGAATAGCATTTACTTTCACTTGTGATGTGCAAAGATGATACACTATAGAAGCTTTAAGTTATTAAGTGCTGGGATTTGCTTGTGTAAAAGCAGAGGAGAAAATTCAGGTTCTTTTTAAAAGGCAGTGCATTTTAGCTGGAATACGAAGTGCCACAGGTTACCTTTTGGTAGGATATGCTGCCTTAAAAAAAAGGATTGCTCAGCAAGGCGGGAATCCCAGGGCAGATCCCGGCTTCAGCAGTGCCAGCTGAGTCACTGGCTTCCAAGGTAGGTAGTTCGGGAAAAAAGTCTTTTGATCTTCTTATCCAGAGATTGGTGTGCTGGGTTTCTCTTCATAAGCTTGCAAATGAAATGAGTGTCCTGGCAGTGGTTTAAGAGGCTTTCAGGAGAATTTGGGAATACTTGGTTGGCAAAATGGACTGATAATCAGAAGCTGCTTATATTATTGGGTTTGGATTGATTGGTTGTTTTCTTTTGCTTGTTTTTACATTTTACACTTTGTATTAAGTCGTATAACATACTTTTAACCTGCATGCTACAAGGTTATGGCTTTATCTGCTGGTGCTGTCTCTTGCCTTGCCTTCCTTTTCCTTTGGCCCTATGAAGAGCAGTTAATTTAAGCACTGTGGCAGGGAACAGCTTAAAGGTCTGTCAAAAAGGCACCCTGGACATAAGTGAGTGGTTTTACAGCCTCTAATCTTGTTTAGAAGTGTGTATAATCTTTTAAAAAAAGAAATAATGCTGTTAATTGCCAGTATCTTTGTTAAAGCTTGCATGGTTTTTTTGCATGGAATGAAAACAAGCAGAAATTCTGGCAATACTAATATTTTCAAGTATTTTCAGAGGGGAAAAAACAATGCTGGTGTGATAAGCTGACGCTAATTCAAACAGTGCTTCAGAGTTTTGCTTGTTAATCTCCCACTTTTCTAGCCTAATTGCTTAAATTGTCTCGTGCAAAATGCTGATGGTAGCAGTGTTGGTTTGGGTTTTCTTTTGAGCTGTGTGGCTAAGTCTTCTTAAGTGCACAAGAGATGCATGGGTCATTATGCCACCTAGAAAGACATCAGAGCCCAGGGCTATTTGTTCTCCTTGCAGTTAAATAATGAGTAAAATCCAGACGAGGTTTGACTTGTGGAATTCAAACGTTCATACTAGTCCCATCTGTGAAACAGACGTTTTGTATTTGTTAGGAGTTACGCTGGATCGAGCAGAGGTTTCTTGCTGTGGTAAAGGGATAGCTTTAATCACTGTATCATTTCTGTGCTGGTCGTAGGCGACAACCAGTGCCTAGTTAGCACCTGTCATGCCTTGGGCGCCCTGTTTGCGGCTGTGGAACCTGCACTGGTGACAATGTTGTTGCTGATGCTGGGCCACAAAGCTGTGAGAAAACCAATGGAAATCATCAACTGAACATGTAAATTGGAGTAGGCCCTGTGCCAGGAGGTGGTGTACTTGGCTATGATTGGGTGTGTATATAGCATGTTTAGAAAAAATGTAGAAATAGACTGTTGCATGGAAGTGATGTTAATTTTGTGATTTTAGCTATTAGTGTTTCTTGTAGGGTTTTTTGTTTGTTTTTGTTATTTTTTCTGTGTGTAGCAGTGGTTTAGTTGGTGGAGTGATGGCAGCAACAGAGTAAGCTGATTAGTGTGATTGATACTGCATGTCAGGGGACTGGCATAATGGGCTACCATCAAGGCTGCATTGCGAAACCACACGCAGATGAGGTAATCTCATTAGATGATTAAAACCTTCATTGAGTCTACCAGATTGCAGAGCTTTCAGTTGTTTCACAGCAGACAACTGGTGCGCGAAGTCTAGTCCTTTCCTTGGAATGATGCTGAAATGGAGATCCGGCTGGGTTTCGCTTGGATAAGAGGATAGCGCCTGGAGGCCAATGCAAGATGGTCCATTACGTGTTTTCAAGTAAGATTCTGCATGGTGGAACTATTTCCCTTTAAAGTCAGTGTTGGAATTGTGTTAGCTGAGTTTTGTCATGCTTAGCTGTTCTTTCTGAAATTCTTTAATATTGGTGCTAAAAGAATGTTTTCTGTAACTTCTAATTGCCTTAGAGCATGGGTGAATAACACAGGTTGTGTTTTATAAAGTACCTGGTTTTTTTTCTTCTGGTCTGCTTTGTCTTGATCCAGTATGTGGTTAAGGGGCAATCCTTGTCACCTTGTCCTATTCATAAACTGTAGGACGGCTAGCTGGAACAGGTGGTATACAGAAATCCAACTGGATTTGCGAATATGCTAGTTTTAAGGTGCTCTTTGAAAGGTACTGAATTTGAAATAATAATAATAATAAAAAAAACACATCTGGCTGTAGTTGTACTCTTAAGCTCTATTTATGCCAGCAAGTTAAAAAATAAAATAATAAAAAAGCTTCTTTTTTTTTTTTTTTTTAGTAGTTGTAATGCAGGTGATACTAGAGCAATGTTTAGTCAAGGAAGACTAATATTCTGGGACAGATAGTATTTACTTCTGATGTATAGTCAGAGTTACCTGTTTTAAAGAATAGCTTGGTTATTGTGTTTAGGAAAAAAAAAAGCTGCATTTCTAGCGTAGCTTGCATATTGTGAGAGGTTGGTCCATTTCTGTTGAGTTACTGCTTAAAGAAACTGCTACATAAAATTAATAAGACCAGATACACTTCTAGTGAGACAAAACCACAACAATTCTGTTGTTTTGGCAAGGGGCTCAGTGATGCAGTCTCTTCTGAACTCTGTATTCAGATGTGGTGTATTTATTCAGCAATTCTGCAAGGAACTCATCTCTGAGATGCATATGAGTTACTGTGTCAAAAAAAAAATAAAATAAAAAAACTGTGCCCCAACAACTGGGGAAATGATCACAGTGCAGAGAATGTTTGTTCTTCTGTAAGTATTTGATAAAAATGAAAATACAAATTTGCACGAGTTATTAATGGATTGTAGATAACAATCTGTGCAATGTGGTCAGGAACAGTGCAAATATATTACTAGCTTTCAGGCTTTTTTAAGTTTCCTAGTTTAGTTAAAATGGTGTAATATCTTGATGTGATGTCCTGGATGATCAAGAATAAGGTGAATATGTGTGATAGCAAATTGTGGCAGCAATAGTTTAGAAGCAGCAATAATATATACGCAAGATGAAGTATGAAATGCTTAAGAAAGCAAATGGAGAACATTACAAGTTCTTTTTCTCTCTCTTTTTTTTTTCTTTTAAACAGTTTATAAAGCTTTGAGTTGGGTTTCTGTGTAGTTGTTAAATATATTTGTCTTTACTATTACAGATATTACAGTGTTATGTGAGTATAGGAAACATTTTTCCATCTTAATTTTAACTTGCTCTCTTAACTGTTCAATGTGAGCATCGGATGAGCTGAAGAGATCCCAAGATCTTATTCATTGATGAGCTGGGCAAGTCCCAAGGGTACTCGGGGGAAAATGGAGCTTCGTGTTCACTTCTTACTTGACAAAGCAAGGCCTTGCTGCCTATCTGCCTTCTGCCTGGAATGGATTAGGGAGTTCTCACAAGGACCTTTTTAATGGAAATGAGTTATTATATTTATTTTTCCTTTTTCATGGTGTGTTTTTCTGCATGTTCCAAAATGCCTCAAGAAAATGAATTCACGGCAGTGTTCTCTGGGCCTCCCTGGCTGTTGAAATAGTGAAGTGACTTAAGATTCACCAGAGCAGAGTATAAACTAGAGTAATCTTCACACTGTGGAGCTTGTGAATGGCATAACAAATACATTAATTGCTCTGCATTTCATTCGTAATAGAGTTTCTTTTTCTTTCTGGTGATGCTGTAGATTGATTGCAATATCTGAAAAATCCTTGGTCTACAACTCTCTTATGTGTACTTGCTTTTGACTCTGTATCTGTAAGCAGAGTGCCCTGAATAAACAGTTAGAGTGTATAGGCCAGTCTTAAAATACTTCTTTTTTGACTGAAGGGGGGAAATATGTTTCCTTTCTTTTTTGGCTGCAGAGAAATACTGGGTTGAATGTAGAATTCTGGTCATGTAGTATAAGCACCTGAGCAGTTTCAGAGGAGAGGGAAGGAGTCTGAGCCCTTGTCACTGGAGAATGTGTAGAAGTTCAGAGCTATGCAATTTTCAGTTCCTATTCTAGTTTGTAAAGACAAAGTGGAATTCTGTGTGCTGAATAAAATTTTGCTAATAGGTATTTGTGATTTGAACCCTAACGTTTCTCTTTCACTGGAAAAAGTCTGTACTTTCAGTATTTCTTTTGCTATGGTTTATGGATTCTGATTAAAACTACTGCTTGTGGTGTCTCTGTGAAATGTTCAGGATTCATTCTGGTGCTTCACGTATGACATTGTAAGGTCTTATTTGAATTTTTTGGAATCTTCTCAACTTCTTAAAATAGCGTGTTCACAAAATATTTTGCTCTGGTGTTGTTCTGCGCTGGCGTTTTCCTTCCCGCTCTCCCCCAGTCGCACACAGCGCTCCCTCTCCATAACAACTCAGTGCATGAAGCCCAGGAAAAGCTAATGTTCTACCTCTTAACTGTTCTTTTTGTAATGTGTTGTTGAGCTGGCTGGACGGCTTCCAAAGCGCATGAGCGTGTTTATACATTGAGCCTAACAATAGTATCATAACACCGATTTGTTTAACCTGGACTGGAAATAACAATCTAAATATTGTGAATCAAAGAGAAAGCAGTTGTTTGGATGTGCTTCTCTGCTGAGGCTGCTCCCTTGCCTTGTGCTTGATAAAATCACTGCTGCTGCTTTATATTCTGTGGGAATTGTATCAATCCTGTGAGTGTGATGTGACGTGGACTTCTTTTAAAGGCGTAGAAAGGTTCAGTTATAGTTTTTTTCTTTGTGCAGGAGCAACTTGCTCTGGCAGAGTGCTAAACTTTAATTTCTGCTTAGTTCAAGTGTACTTTGCTGCAATAAAGTCATCTTTTTCCCTCCCTTTGGAGGACATACCTCATTATAGTAACCTATTAAATTCTGTGCCCACGTTTTTGTTAAGAGTACTTGAGCAGAGATCTGAGAGGATGGTAAACAAACAAGTGACACAGGCTTTACTTATTTATCAGGCTTTTTGACTCACATGTTTTGCAAAAGGTGCCAAGACTTTGGTGCCAGAGTCTTTTATTGTTGCTTTGATTCAGTGACTTTGATCACCCAAACAAATTTCCTCAGTGTTGACACAGTTTGAGCAGTGTTCAGCAGCAGCTCATGTGAATAGCCCTAGCATGACTGAGGCTCTTGATTTGCCATGGGGCCTTGTATTTGCAAGTTTATAGTTGATGAAAAAGATAACGCTTCATTTTGGTTCAGAAATGTGTAATGCTAAAATCTGACCGTCTTTATCATCCCACTCCTCCAAATCATCTGATCTTCACTGTGTGCTGATGAGATTTGGCGTTAGCACATTTGGGTTGCCTTGCCCCCTCTGCTCCTGCCTTGGTGCCATGAG